>ML351610.1:0-19489 GCA_005239505.1 Nicotiana paniculata | reverse complement strand
ACAAAAGGACCCATGAAATCTATCCCCCAAACATCGAACACTTCTACCTCTTGTATTGGGTTCATTGGCCTTTCATGACGACGGGATATGTTCCCCGTCCTTTGACATTCATTGCATCCTTTCACCTATTGATGGGCGTCTCTGAACACAGTGGGCCAATAAAATCCGGCCTCCAATACTTTAGCTGCTGTTCGGATTCCTCCGAAGTGTCCTCCATAAGGTGCTGCGTGACAAGCCTGCAAAATAGCACATTGTTCTATCTCGGGGACGCACCTCCGGATCATATTATCAATGCAAATTTTAAACAAATAAGGTTCATCCCAATAGTAATTACGGCTATCACGGTAAAATCTTTTCTTTTGTACATAAGAGAGCTCATAAGGATCAATGCCGGATGCCAGGTAATTAGCAATGTCTTCATACCATGGCACCTCCATCACATTTGTGACCAGCAGCTGTTCATCTGGAAAGGTTTCCAGAATATTCTCAGCTTCAGGTGCCTGTTTAGCACCTTCGAGGCGTGATAAATGGTCAGCAACCTGGTTCTCCATTCCCTTACGGTCACGAATTTCCAAGTCAAATTCTTGCAAAAGCAGTACCCAACGAATTAGGCGTGGCTTAGATTCTCTTTTCTCAACCAAGCATCTAATGGCTGCGTGATCAGTGTACACGATCACTTTTGACCCTATCAGGTAGGACCTGAATTTGTCAAATGCAAATACTACAGCCAACATTTCTTTTTCTGTTATCGTATAGTTCAGCTGATCTCCACTCAATGTCCTACTTGCGAAGTAAATTGGGTGCATTTCCTTATATTTTCGTTGACCCAACACGGCTCCTACAACATAGTCATTTGCGTCACACATGAGTTCAAATGGTTGCTCCCAGTTGGGGGCAACTATAATCGGTGCAGTGACTAGCTGCTTCTTTAGTTTCTCAAACGCTACCCTGCAATCATCAGAAAACACAAATGGGTTATCTTTTTCTAGTAACTTACAAAGAGGGTTGGCGATTTTTGAGAAATCCTGGATGAATCGGCGGTAGAATCCGGCATGTCCCAAGAAACTACGAATTTCTTTGACTGACGTGGGTGGAGGGAGTTTTTCAATCACTTCTACCTTGGCTTTATCCACTTGAATACCTTTACTTGAGACCAGATGTACCAAGACAATTCCTTCTTGTACCATGAAGTGGCACTTCTCCCAATTTAGCACCAAATTTGTTTCAATACACCTTTTTAGGACACGGTTCAAATTTTCTAGGCATTCATCAAACGAATTTCCCACCACTGAGAAATCGTCCATGAAGACCTCCATAATATCCTCCACCATGTCTGTGAAAATGGCCATCATGCACCGTTGGAATGTGGCGGGTGCATTGCAGAGGCCAAATGGCATTCTTCTGAAGGCAAATATCCCATATGGGCATGTGAAAGATGTCTTTTCTCTATCCTCTGGGGCAATAGAAATCTGGTTGTACCCCGAATACCCGTCAAGGAAACAGAAGTGAGATTTTCCTTTTAGTCGGTCGAGCATCTGATCAATGAAGGGAAGTGGGAAATGGTCTTTTCGGGTGCCAAGGTTTAGCTTTCTATAATCCATGCATATTATCCAACCCGTAACAGTTCTAGTGGATATCATCTCGTTTTTATCATTTTTACGACTGTCTACCCCCTTTCTTTGGTACACACTGTACTGGGCTAACCCAGCTGCTGTCGGATATCGGGAAAATGATTCCCGCATCTAACCACTTTATCACTTCTTTCTTTACCACTTCCTTCATATCTGGGTTTAACCGTCTTTGGTGTTCCCTAGACGGTTTGTGCCCCTTTTCTAAGAGAATTGTATGCATGCAATAAGCTGGGCTGATCCCTTTGATGTCTGCAATCGTCCAGCCAATGGCAGTCTTGCAATCAGAGAGTACCTGTAATAGATGTTGTTCCTGCACATCTAACAACCCAGATGATATAATAACCGGTAATGTAGAGTTAGGTCCAAGAAATGCATACCTGAGGTGTGCTGGTAAAGGCTTCAGCTCTAGTTGGGTGGTGCTTCAATTGAGGGCTTGGCTGGCGGGTTCTCTCTATTTTCCAAGTGTAATGGTTCGATTTTAAGAACCCGCGACCATGTCCCTTTTCCTTCCAATGCTAAAACCCATTCTGCTAATTCCTCACCATTCATATCATCTAAGTTCATCAATTATGCATCAATCAGAGAGAAATTAGTGAACTCACTTGGTCGCTTCATAGAATTCTGCACGTTGAATGTGATTTCTTCATTATTGAGCGTCATCTTAAGCTCACCAGCCTCACAATCGATGAGTGCTCTGCCTGTGGCAAAAAATGGCCTTCCCAAGATTATGGGAATTTCTTCATCTACTCGTCAGTCTAAGATCACAAAGTCAGCAGGGAATAAAAATTTCCCCACTTGCACTAACACATCATCTAGAATACCTGACGGTCTCTTTACCGTTCTATCCGCAAGCTGCAGCAGCATGGAAGTAGGCCTGGCTCTACCAATTCCCAGACTTTTGTATATAGCCAGTGGCATCAGATTAATGTTGGCTCCCAAATCACATAGGGCTTTGGCGAAAGAGAAATCGCCAATAGTACAAGGGATTGTAAAACTCCCTGGGTCAGCCAACTTTTCGGCAATTGGACGTGTCACCACTGCACTACAAGTCTGAGTAAGAGTAACAGTAGCCAGGTCTTGGAAGTCAAATTTTATGGACATTAAGTCCTTAACCATCTTAGCATAACCAGGCATTTCCTTCAATGAATCAATCAATGGAATGTTTACCTGTATCTGTTTTAGCATGTCCAAGAATTTCTTATACTGCTCATCTTTCTGATATTTTGCTAGCCTTTGGGGGAATGGAGCTGGTGCTCTTTTCTTTTCTGTTATTTGTTCTTTTTCCTTTTCCACTACTACCTCAGTTGCTGGCTCTGGGATTTCCTCAAGTTCTTTCTCAGCTTCACTTTGCTTATTTACTTTTCTTTCAGCCGATTGCACTGTGCTTGTACTTAATATGGTTGAGTCATCAATTTCATTAGGTACTTGTACTAGTGTGTTTGTCTGCCTACTTTCATGACTCCTTTCTTGTTCTAAGTTCAAGTCTCTGCCATTGCGGAGGGTCAGTGCCATTAACTGTTTTGGACCCTGGTCCCTTGGATTCACCTGAGTATCAGCAGGTAAGGTTCCGTGAGGACGATTGTTAACTGCATTTGAAATCTGCCCCAGCTGTACTTCAATATTTTTAATTTCTGCATTATGTGCATCTACTCTCTCACTGATTTTGGTGTTTGACCCAATCACCTACTACATCATAGCTTCCAACCGTGAAAACCCATCTTCTTGCCTTCCCCCCTGTTGATGCTGAGGAGGGTAGTATGACTGTTGCTGATTTTGATGGTTATAGCCGTACGGTCTCTGATATGGTGCTGCATTACCTTGTGGTATCATGACCCCCACATTTCCACTGTTCTGCTGCTGGTGAGGAGGCCTATAAGGTTGAACTTGTTGACCCCAGTTTTGCCCCCCTTGTCTCTGACATTCATAATTTGTCACATAATTCATATTTTCTGGATGAGGAGGGTTATCGCATTCTGCATTGCAGTGGTTACCAAGTGGTTGACTAATGCATGATGTGCATAAGCCCCCATTGGTTGTGTCAACAATGTGTACCTGCAGTTTTTGTCCTGATTCTTCCACCTTCTTTGTAAGAATACTCATTTGTGTTATCAAGGTGGCCACATTCTCTGCAATGGTATTAGATGGATCAAATGGCACTGAGTGAACTACAGGAGTAATGGGTGCATTCCTTGTTGTCCATCCTGAATTCTGTGCCATTTTATCAAGTAGGATTTGGCTCTCTCTCCATGTTTTGCTCAAGAATGCTCCACCAGCTGAAGCATCAACATTTGCTTTAACCGTATCTGCCAAATCCATATAGAATCGCTGCCCCAACATTTGTTCTGGAATACTATGATGTGGACAGATAACCAATATACCTTTTAAGCGCTCCCATGTCTCTTGTAGTGTTTCAACTGGTTTTTGTCTGAAGCTCAAGATTTCATCAATTTTTTGGGCAGTCTTGTTAGGTGGGTGAAACTTGTTCAAGAATTGCTTGACTAACTCCTCCCATGTGGTAATGGAATTTATGGGGAGTGAGTTTAGCCAAGTCTGGGCAGCACCAGTCACTGAGAATGGAAACAATAACAGTTTTATTGCCTCTTGAGTGACGTTGGGCTGCCTCTGTGTTTTGCAGATCGACAGGAAGTTTTTCAAGTGTTGCTGGGGGTCTTCAATGTATGACCCTGAGAATAGCCCTTTGTTCTGCAATAAGTGCAGCATATTGTTTGTTATCTGGAAGGACTCGGCCTGTATCTGAGGAACCAGTATTGTTGTGGCCAAATTCTCAGCTGTCGGTTGTGCCCAGTCATATAGGGGAGCCTCTGCCCCTACTTGATCTACTGAGTCCACTACGTAATCCCCATGATTATTTCTGTTGTTTGGATCTTCCATGTCAGTTTTAATTTGTTCAATTTGCGGTTGATGTTTGCTTTTCCGGTTGGTTCGGTTTATGGCCCGGAAAACTTTCTCAGGGTCTGATATGGCTTCGATTACTTCACCACTCCTCGATGAGTTTCTAGGCATGCACCTGCAACACGTTAGCAAACGTTAAATTTCAATGTAAAATCGAGATTTTTTTAAAGAAAATTGATTATATTTCAGAATTTTTGTATTTCTTCTAACTCAATTGATAATACCGTTGATTCCCCAGCAACGGCGCCAAAATTTGATCACGCTCAACTATGTCTTATAAAAGACTAAGCGGGCGTTGCAAATATAATCCTGGGGTATTATGCCCAGAGTCGATCCCACAGGGAATTGACATATCAATTGAGTTTATAAAATACAAAACTGTTGTTTAATCAAGTTTCTCAAGACTTTGAATATCAATTTGGTGATGTTTAACTAATTCTACAATCAATAAGAATAAACTAGCAATTAATTAACACTTTAATGTAACAATGATAATAAAGGGTCTATGGTTCCGGTTTCCCCCGTTGGTGAATTCTTCCTTAGATAACTCTTATAGTTTAATTGGCTATCTCTGTCAATCATGAACACTCTAACTATCATAAATGTCTCTCAAGTAATTATGATAA
Source organism: Nicotiana paniculata (assembly GCA_005239505.1). Lineage (NCBI taxonomy): Eukaryota > Viridiplantae > Streptophyta > Magnoliopsida > Solanales > Solanaceae > Nicotiana > Nicotiana paniculata. The sequence goes on along the minus strand of ML351610.1, from coordinate 14,319 downwards.
TTTACTAAACGCACTCTTTCAAGTTACGCGAGCTAGATTGCAATACAATTCACTTTAGATTGCACCCGAGGTATCGTTATCTATAATCTAACCTCTAAACCCTCGGTTATGACCTTAGTCTATACTTTGGGAGTGATGTTGTTCAAACAACTACCTAAATATGCACTCTCTCTCAAGTAGATACATATTAAATAGGAACAGCTAATTGATGGCCATTCAATTAACTACAACTAGAACATATTTGAACAAATACAGATTAATCAACAAAAATATAATATTATCACAATGAATTCATCCCCAACGGGTTCTACCAAAACCATAGACTAAATAATTTAGCTACTCATGTTTATAAGAATCAAACTCAAAAGGAATTGCATAATTGAAATACAAAGTAATGAATACAAGATGTAGAAATCAATGTTTTTGGCACTTCAATGATTTTCTCCTGTTGAATCCTTTGAATTCCTTCCTAACCTCCTTAGTTGTGTTTTTAGGAGTCTATTTATATGTTTAGGGCGAACCCTAACCTTGTAGGGGACCTCTATCTCGACCGGGAAACACTTAAACTTGTCAAAACTCGGATTTGGCCGAAACTGGGACCCGGCGTTTGGACCCTAACGCCTGGATAACGCCAGACTAGGGCTAGCCTTTCAGCCCTAACGCCTGGGTAACGCCAGGGTAGGGCTGGCGTTTCAGCCCTAATGCCAGGGTGACGCCAGGGTAGGGCTGGCTTCTTGGCTCTGTCGCCCTGCTATCGCCCGGGTGTCTCCTCTTCGACCCTTAAGCGTATTTTCACTGTATTTGCATCCATTTACGCGGTTTCCATCTCCAATTCACCTATACATCAAATAAACTCCATTAAGCACATAAATAATGTGTTTTTATCATTAATGCACATAAAATGTAAGGCCTATGACATGTTAAACTATGCAATTTAGTCTCGCATCAGGTCCCTCGGGCAAGCCTCCCAGTCACTCATGCCTCCCAATCACTCGCACTCGTCACTCAACACTCGTACTTAGTAGGTACCTGCACTCACTAGGGGTGTACAGACTCTGGAGGGGCTCCTACAGCCCAATCACTACATTGTTGCGGTGTGCAGCCCGACCCAATATTGTTCCAGCGTACAACCTGATCCAAATATTAGTGCGGCGTGCAGCCCGATCAATATATTGCTGCTGCGTACAACCCAATCCATAAATATCCTCACAATCTGACCCTCGGCCTCACTCAATCATCAACCTCAAAATCCACTCCGCCGTTTCAGTAAAAATCAGGGGACTCAGCCCAAAACAACTCTCATATAATTTAAAATAGAGTAATGAAACGGAATTTTATAGTAAACAGGTAAAATCATGACTGAGGATATGTTTCCAAATAAAAAAAGTGTGAGGATAGTATAGAATACCCCTGAGGGTCTAAACAGTACAGGTGCGAGGCCCCAAACATGTATTCAACCCAAGTTATACGAATCCTTTCTAAGACTTATAGAAATTATACAACTTTAATCAAAATATGCAACTCTATAGTTGCTACGGGACTGACCAAGTCACAATCCCTAACGGTGCACGCCCACACGCTCGTCACCTAGTATGTGCGTCACCACAACATAGTGAAATAGTACAATGATCCACAATATTCAACACAACAAGTACAAAAGCAACAATGACAGTAATTCAAAGTTTGACGAGTAAATCAACTCAAGAACTTTAAATCACAAAGATCGGTAGAACTCATTCACAAGGAATAACCATAGTAAAGAATGTCAAGTGCAAGGAGAACATCTTAACAAGGGAAAACAAAACAAATGTAGTAACGTTTCCACAATATTCAAGTCAATAATAAGAAGCCAACACGAGCCAAATAGTTCCAAATAAAGGCAAGTCAACTAAGATATATGTTATCTAATCTCCTTTTTAGGTTGAGCAATTTCGAGGAATATTCAACAATTCAAGTAAGGGTAAGCATCAAAAGATGATCATAACTCCAATTAAGGCTAACAATTATGGGACGAGATAATAATAATTTCAATTAAAGATAATCAGTTATGAAAATATAGCATGGCGATAGAAGAGGTAAAAATCTTTAGTTAAGTCAAATCAGGGTCAAATAGACAGTAAGGGCGAATCCTAAAGCAATTATCTCTAATCAAAGCATGTAGAGGTGAAACTAGCAAATAAGATCTCAAACGTATCAAGAACAACTTCATACACGGTGAATATAAGGATTTAGGAAACCTAAAAGGCAACTTCCTACAATTAAGTCTGAGCACACACTCGTCACCTCGCGTACACGGACTACAATCAACATAGAGGACTCAAATCCTAAGTGGTAGTTGTTTAACCAAAGAATTAGATTCTCTGCCAAATCTATTTTAAGAAGAATACGGGTTTCTGATAACCAAAAGAATATGGAAATAATTTTAAGTAAACTCGTAAATAGAAAGCAATAAAGATGCGTAAAAAGTAAGTTATTTCAATAGTGGTTCAAACGTGTCCTTACAAGTTATATTTTACTCCGTTATAGAGGGAATTTCATAATATAGCGTCCACTCTTCTCAGTGATTTGAGCATTAATGACTAATAATGGAATTAATGTAACGTTACAAAAGGTTAATCTTTACTGTTGCGTGAAGATTATGTAATGTTTGGCTCATTTATTGAAGATTCCCGAATCTTTCCTTTATTCGTCTTGATTCATTCTGACTGTGTCTCTTTATCTTATCGATTAGGTTAAAATTTCCGTATATATGATTACCCTGTGGGTATGCTGTTCCGTTCCTCTTTATCTCATACCTCTTCATAAAGTCTCGTCCAGTTGTCATGTCTTCATTGATCCACATGGATTGTTGAGTCATCATAATTATTAAACATGTGAAGCTTATTTTTACCAATGCAGATAGTCCCCCACTTACCATTTATTTATCGATTAATATTTGGTAAGTGGATACTCATTTATGGCGGGAATATTTTGCCGCTGCTTCACTCGTACCATTGCTTATGTCTCTGAATGTATGCGTCGCTTGTCACTTCCATTTTATGTATGTGCCACGTGGCCTTCCCGAATTGATTCTACAATTATTCAGCGCCTTTTAGGGCTTTTTGCGGCTGCATCAGTCACGAAGTGACAACTTCAATTATGACTTCCATATCATTGTTTTTTTCCATTTTTTGACGGTCGCCTTCGAGTATAAATACCCCTTTTCATTTATTTATTTTCACAAAAAACTTCTAACCTTCTTTATTTATTTGTAAATTCTTCATCTTAGTAAATATATCTTCTTCAAACCAGCAATCTAAAAAGGTCATCATTGTAGATGAACTAACTCCTTCTTCTTGCTCCAACACGTAGTAGGAGGGGCGATAGGCTTAGGAGCTTAAGTTCTACTCCTTCCAGGGATTCTTCTTCTTATTCTTTCCCCCGACATCTTCTAGGTCTAATATTCCTTCATCTTCTTCGAGGGCTAGGGCTTATAGATCTTCATCAAAGAGTAGAGAACACAATGAACCACTTCGTGAGTCGAGAGTCGATGAGATTGTTCCTGCAGAGTTTTCTTTTGCCAAGGATAGTCAGGCCATGAGTGAGTAGCTTTCTTTAATGTCTTCACATGACAGTGCTGATCTTTATCCTACCCAAATAACGGAGGGTTTAGTGTCTCTTGTACGCAGGGATTGTTATCGGAAGCATGATTTTCCTGTTGTTGTTCCTCCTCTTATTTGGCGAGTAGTCGCGTATGTCACGCCCCCTTTTTCCTATCGTTTCGGATCGGTCAGGGTTTTTGACATTATTGGAACAACTTGTTTCCTTTCGAGAAATGGATATAAGGAAATTGAAGAGTCTCCACCTAATGAATTAAGGTGCATTAGGGCACCTACTAAGGGTCATTTACAACACAGATTGCATAACTAGAGATTGGGTAAGGGTTTGAAATTACTTCAAGGGGAAGGTGTTAGGCACCCCTCAAAGTCCACAACTGTGGTTCCCGGCCAAACAAACATTTTGAATTTTAAACAAGTAGCAAATAAGTTATTAAAGCATATATATATATATATATATATATATATATATATATATATATATATATATATATATATATATATATATATATATATATATATATATATATATATATATATATATATATATATATATATATATACGTAAGCAGATAAAGGTTTTGAAAAAGATTCGCAGTCCAAGCACACATATGTGATAAAGGTTTAAATAATTTAAAGTCTAAGCACACATATGTAAGGGAAAGGGGAGTCCAAAGTTGTTTATCCTATAGGATCACATCAGTACACTACCCGGTAATCACTCCTCGGAAAGGGGCTACACGTGACACTAGCGCACCGGTCATCATATCCATATCTAACCTTTACCCCACCCCTTAGAGGTTATTAAGCGAGTTTTATTCAACGATCTCTATGTGTGTTGTTACCTGTCCCTTCCTTGTGGTCCTGGAGGAATTTAGGACCTCTAAATATAGGTAGTTCTAGACAAAACCCCTAAAGTTAAAAGGAGAAATTCTAGGCGAAAGACATGAACACATAGGACTTAACAGATAAATGCAGAAAGAAGAAGTTAACATGCCCAGGTTCACCTCCATGAATAATGCACATAAGCAGCACGTCTCAAACACAAATAAGAGCAGTTTTTATTAGAGAAAAGACCTAAACAGGATATATAAGTGGATGTCAATGCACAGAAATATGCAACTTTGTTTTTACACACTCGACAGTAGGACCCTAATCAGTTTGCCTACTGATTTTAAATGTGTAAGCTGTTAAGCAGTAAACACAAACGAAAAAAATTTCCAATTTCATAAAGATTCATTACCAAAGGCCTGCCTAGGCGTGGGATCGTGCATAATAGTTACCAGAATCATTAAACCATTCGGAAGTTGTTTTTGCCTAAGAGCATGATGTTCTAAGTGTTGTATATATGAGAATACAGGGATTATTACCAGTTTATTTACCACATGATAATCATATGTGAGACTGTTTTATATCCTTTTCATGAATCAATTGTTTAACTAGGCGTGGCTAAGCAAATGCAAACGAAATCCTAGAACATTGTATCTAGTATGCAAGTGACAGAATTTATAAATGCATGATTTCTAAATGCACAGGGAATTACATAGTCGTTAAGCATGATTTATGAATGCACATGAGTAACAACTTTTATCTTAATGCTATTTATCAACCTAGGAGCAGTATATCTAAGTGATAACCACAAACGTGTATAAGTGTCAAATGAGATGCTGAAGCAGTATACGTGAGACCTAAGAACATGTTATCTAGTGCATGACATGATTTTGAATATATTGGTCCTAAAGCACGGATTCTAATTCAAGTATAAGATAAAGCCTATAACATGATTTCTACCCCAATGATATTGGTAGAAATATATAGCTACCCTCCCCATTTCACTAGCCATCCCCAATATTCGTTTACAAATAATTATTACAGACCATCTGAATAAATTACATAAATAGATAATGGAAAAGAAGAAGGTACACTATAGGGAGCCTGAAGTAGGCCCAAATACACAAAACTGTCCATAGCCTCAAATGCCAAAGTCATAGCCTTTCTCATTTCCGGGTGTGTCAGAGTTCCCTAAGGACCTCAATGATCCTGAGCAGTGCTCACGCCCAGATTTTATACCAGAAATGAGTAAGTGCAGTGTGGAAGGGCCAACCCTAGTGCATTAGAGTTTAGAGGGATCTCACATGGATCCAAAAGCAGTCACACACTGGAGGGGCAGAATTAAGGACCTAAGAGTAGAGTGAGAGTGGTTGACATAGTTTTGAAAAGGTTTTAATAGTAAAACAATATTTTGTGATGACCCAAAAGGTCATCCTAAGTTAATTTAGCTAAATCTGTATTTTGAGGCCCTGAAAGCCTCCGTTAATCTCACCTTGATATGCATGCACAGCCCGGGCGTGTAGCCGGGAAGCCTTGATGTGAAAACTTGATGAAAAACTAAATTTCCAATAATTAATGGGTTAAAGTTGACTTTGGTCAACATTTTTGGTAAACGGACCCGGACCCGTGATTTGACGGTCCCTGAGGGTCCGTAGGAAAATATGGGACTTGGGTGTATACCCGGAATCGAATTCCGAGGTCTCAAGCCCGAGAAATGAAATTTTAAGAAAATTGTTTTCTGAAAATAATAAAGGTTTTTGAGAATTATAATTGATGTGAAAACCGTGTTATCGGGCCTGTATTATTGTTCTGGAGCCCGGAACAGGTTTAATAGATATTATGTGACTTACCTGTGAAATTTGGTGTAAAACGGACTTGAAAGGACGTGATTCGGATCAAAATCGAAAAAATTATGCTTTATGAAGTTTTAAGAAAATTCTATGAGTTTTGAGGTTTAATTCGTTGATTTTGATGCTATTCCGGTGGTTTATATTGATTATAAGAACAAAGGTTAATTCCTTGCCATGATTTACATTGATTATAAGCACGAAGGTTAATGTCGTGTCATGATTTATATTGCCTTACATTGTACATTGAATTGTGAGGAAGAGAGTAAAAGCACGAAGGGTGGTGCTGTGCCATGATTTATGCTATTTCACATCATACATCGCATTGTGAGGAAGAGAGTAAAAGCACGAAGGGTGGTGCTGTGCCATGATTTATGCTATTTCACATCATACATCGCATTGTGAGGAAGAGAGTAAAAGCACGAAGGGTGATGTCGTGCCATGATTTATACTATTTCACATCATACATCGCATTGTGAGGAAGAGAGTAAAAGCACGAAGGGTGATGTCGTGCCATGATTTATACTATTTCACATCATACATCGCATTGTGAGGAAGAGAGTAAAAGCACGAAGGGTGATGTCGTGCCATTATTTACATTGCTTACAATTATACTTGTTATGTTCAAATTCTTGTTAACTTGCTCTCTTGCTTTCCCCTATGTGTTTAATCAATTGCCTTATCGCTCACTTGCTACCCCATTAACTGCTCTCGTATCCCATTATTATCTGTCTATTCTTGCTCCTTGCTACATTATATCTTGTAGAACTGTACATGTGGATTATCATTGTCGGGTCTAGCCTCATCACTACTTCGGCCGAGGTTAGTCTCGGCACGTACTCAGTACATGGGGTCGGTTGTACTGATGCTACACCTGCACCTCTTTATGTTGTGCAGATCTCGTTACCGGACCCAGTGGACACCGTTGAGGGAGTATCCTTCAGTCTACCTCAGAGACTTCAAGGTAGACCCGCTGACGTTCGTGGGCCTTGGCGTCTCTTCTATCTCTAGTTCCTTACTCTGTCTTGTTATTTTTCCAGTTCTCGGAGACAATTTATGTACTTTCCTTCAGATTTTGTATTTAGCAATCCTATAGATAGTTCGTGAGTTTTGTGACTCCAGGTTTTGGGATTTATGCGACGCATTGTATATTGTTACTTTCACTTAACTTTAAAATTTTATGTATTTCCACTGTTAAAATTTGCAAACTTTGGTTAATTCTATTAATTCGGAGTTATCATGTTAGTTTAACTGTACACGTTGGCTTGTCTAGCGGGTTCAACGTTAGACGCAGTCATGGCCCGAAGGTGGGATTTCGGGTCGTGACAAGTTGGTATCAGAGCTCTAGGTTGCTTAGGTCTCACAACTCACGGACAAACTTGGTAGAGTCTGTGGGATCAGTACAGAGACGTCTGTATTTATCCCCCAGAGGCTGCAAATTTAGGATAACTCCACATTTCTTCATCTCCATCGTGCGAATTCATTCTATCATTGATGATTGAACTCGTCTACTCTTGTCCTCTCACTAATCTCGACAACACGTGAGGCGTCTTCGACCGAACAAGAGATGAAGCCCAATGACATCTACGATCAAGGGAAGAGACAGAAGCAGAGCACAGTCTAAAGCTCGAACATCAGCACCTACTGTACAGTCTCAAATGGATCGTGGAGGTTCTAGCTCAGTCAGTATATGTTGGAAGAGTTCAGATTCCGTAAGGATTTATAGATACTCCATGGTTGCAGGATGCATTAGCCCGTTTATTGAGGTTGGACAAGTTACCAAACAAGTTCCGCTCCATTTCAGTGGTATATCTTTTGAGGACCCGCATGATTTTCTTGACCTTTTCTATGAGGCATTGCACACCATGGGAATAAGTGTAAAGCAAGGGGGTTGATTTATATGAGCTGAGGAGTTTAACATCGTGGTTTATCAGGTATTGTGACCTATGACTTCGTGCCACGTGGGGTAAGTCAACCGTCAAGGGATAGATTGCGAGGCCGCGTGTCATATCGATTTTGGTTTAGAATGCATAAGGCCGGGGATTTTACAAGAGATAAATCTGGAAATTTCGGTACGTCTACCTCTTTAATAACCCTATACTTCAGTACCAAAGGAATCATTCAAACAACTTTAAGTCTACAAAAGCCTACTCAACGTGGAAGTCACGGTGGCGTCAGGTCATATGACGGTATCAGAATATGCCATCAGATTCGATAAGTTAACCCGTCATACTCCTGCGTTGGTTCGTACAGCCAGAGGACGAGTCCCCAGACTCATCAAAGGACTCAAAAAAAAGGAAAAAAAATGATTGTAAATTTTGGAAGACTCAGGGCAGGATGATACTTTATGTCGGCTGGTGGTAGAAATCGCCCTAGACTTGGGAGAGTCATATCTCATCAGAGCACTCAGGCTACGTGCCCCCTTTCAGCTACAACTCAACTACATGACGTCGGAATGTCAAAAGTGGAGGTTAGATTCCTAGAGGTGGAGACCCAGTCTGTTGATATATTTTCTATGGCGTGGATGAGTTCGTTACAGTAAATGATTTCATTAATAGAACAATCTCTAATTATTATAAAGTTATGATATTCTGAACTTAATTCGGTTATGCTTATCTAATAAAATTCTTCTAATATGCTCCACTCTCGGGTGAGCTTCATAACTCTAAAAAAACTACTTATGTGAATACTTGTATTGAGAAATTCTATGGGAATAACTGTGTTTACCATTACGTGTTGAAATTTGCTTGACAAAAAATATTTAAATGAAGGAAATGGAATGTTTCGAGGGGCTCGATAGGCATATTACTTGTGATTCAGAATCGAGGACGAGATCCTCGTGTGTTAAAATGATTTGGTATATTTAGACCGGACCTCGAGCCGCGGTGGAAGTTATGTAAGGAAGAGATCCTTGTGATGGAAATTCTTGTGTTTAAATTCTCTCTTGTGAATTAATTTTGTTTCTTTTTACTATAGTATGGGTAGGAAGTCATGCTTGTTAAATATTCATGTGTAAAACAGGATTAATAATAATAATATTAATTAATAAATGAATAAATAAACTAATCAACCATCTGTTCGTAATTTGCTCGTGCTATAATTATGGAGCCTTAACTTACAAGGTAGGTGCCCGCTCTAGGTGGCGTTAGATGAGGCACGTTATTTTGGGTAATTACGAGGTCTTCAAGCATCGTATCTCGATATCAGTATTGTGAAGGAATTGGAAGAGCAGTTACAAGATTTGTTGGGTAAAGACTTCGTTAGGCCTAGTGTTTCTCCTTGGGGTGCTCCAGTGTTCAATTGTTAAGAAGAAAGATGGCTCAATGAAGATGTGTATTGACTACCGGCAATTGAAACAAGGTTACTATTAAGAATAAGTGTCATTTTCCAAGGATTGACGATTTATTTGACCAGCTTCAGGGTGCTACAGTATTCTCCAAGATTGATCTGAGATCTGGGTACCATCTGTTGAGAATTAGGGCGTCTGATGTCCCTAAGACAGCTTTGACCACGGCACCAGTGTTAGTTTTTCCCAAAGGTACAGGACCTTATACCGTGTATTGTGATGCTTCACGGGTTGGGCTTGGTGCAGTGTTGATGCAGGACGGCAATATCATAGCCTATGCATCTCGTCAGTTGAACATCCACGAGAAGAATTATCCAGTTCACGACTTGGAGCTTGCAGTTATTGTTCATGCCTTGAAGATTTGGAGGCACTATTCGTATGGGGTACCGTGTGAGGTATTCACTGATCACAAGAGTTTGCAGTACCTGTTCAAGCAAAAGGAGTTGAACATGAGGCAGAGAAGGTGGTTAGAGTTGCTGAAGGATTATGATATTATTATTCTCTATCATCCGGGGAAGGCCAATGTGGTGGCCGACGCTTTGAGCCGGAAGTCAGTCAGCATGGGTAGTCTTGCCTATTTATCAGTCGGAGAGCGACCTCTTTCTTTGGATGCGCATACGATAGCCAACCGATTTGTGAGATTGGAGGTTTCTGAGGTTGGCAGTATTTTAGCCCATACCGTCGCTCGTTCTTCATTGTATGATCGTATTCGTGCTAGGCAGTATGATGATCGTTGTTTATGTGCTCTTAGAGATGTGGTTCGGCACGGACGTGCCAAGCAGGTCACAGTTGATGCCGAGGGAGTTTGAGGGTGCAGGGTCGTATTTGTGTACCCGATGTTGATGGCATTCGTGAGTTGATATTGCAGAAGGCTCATAGTTCCCGGTATTCCATTCATCCGGGTGCCGCAAAGAGGTACCAGGACTTGCGGCAGCATTATTGGTGGCATATAATGAAGAAGGATATCGTGGCTTATGTAGCTCGGTGCTTGAATTGTCAGCAGGTTAAGTATGAGCACCAGAGACCCGGTGGTTGATGTAGCAGATTCAGCTTCCCGAGTGGAAGTGGGAGCGTATCGCGATGGATTTTGTAGTTGGGCTTCCACGGACTCAGAGGATGTTTGATGCAGTATGGGTTGTTGTGGATAGGCTGACCAGGTCAGCACATTTCATTCCTGTGTCGGTTTCGTATTCAGCGGAGAAGTTGGCAAAGATCTACTTGAGGGAGATTGTCAAATTGCATGGTGTGCCCTTATCCATTATATCAGACCAAGGTACTCAGGTTACCTCCCATTTCTGGAGAGTATTTCAGCGAGAGTTGGGCACACAGATCGAGTTGAGCACAACACTCCATCCTCAGTCGGAAGGACAGTCCGAGCGTATTATTCAGATTTTGGAGGATATGTTGCTAGCTTGTGTCATTGACCTTGGTGGTTCATGGGACCAGTTTTTGCAGTTAGCTGAGTTTGCCTACAACAAAAGCTATCAGTCGAGCATTCAGATGGCTCCGTTTGAGGCGTTGTATGGTAGACGGTGTCGGTCTCCAGTCGGATGGTTTGAGCCGGGAGAGTCTAGATTGTTGGGTTCTGAGTTAGTCTAGGATGCCTTGGACAAGGTAAAGATTATTCAGGATAGGCTTCATACAGCTCAGTCCAGGGAAAAGAGCTATGCGGATCGCCAAGTTCGAGATTTAGTTTTCATGGTAGGAGATCAGGTGTTTTTTAGAGTGTCGCCTATGAAAGGCGTGATGAGGTTCGGGAAGAGGGGCAAGTGGAGCCCTAGGTACATTGGTCCATTTGAGATTTTGGACAAAGTAGGAGAGGTGGCTACAGACTTGCTTTGCCACCACATTTATCAGTCGTGCATCCAACGTTTCATGTATATATTCTCCGGAGATACAATTCAGATCCTTCCCATGTTCCTGACTACAGCGGTGTCCAGTTGGACCAGGATTTGACTTGTGAGGAGGAGCCAGTAGCCATATTAGCTAGGCAGGTTCGTCAGTTGAGATCGCAGAGTTATCATTCGATCCGTGTTCAGTGGCGAGGTCAGCTCGCCGAGGCAGCTACTTGGGAGTCCGAGTCCGAGTCCGATATGCGGAGTCGTTATCCCCATCTCTTCTCAGACTCACGCACTTTTCTATGTCCGTTCGAGGACGAACGTTTGTTTTAGAGGTGGAGATTGTGATGACCCAGAAGGTCATCCTAAGTTAATTTAGCTAAATCTGTGTTCCGAGGCCCTGAAATCCTCTGTTAATCTCACCTCGATATGCGTACACATCCCGGGCATGTAGCCGGGAAGCCTTGATGTGAAAACTTGATGAAAAACTGAATTTCCAATAATTAATGGGTTAAAGTTGACTTTGGTCAACATTTTTGGTAAACGGAACCGGACCCAGACCCGTGATTTGACGGTCCCGGAGGGTCCGTAGGAAAATATGGGACTTGGACGTATGCTCGGAATCAAATTCCGAGGTCCCAAGCCCAAGAAATGAATTTTTAAAGAAAATTATTTTATGAAAATAATGAAGGTTTTTGAGAATGATAATTGATGTGAAAAGTGTATTATCGGGCCTGTATTATGGTTCCGGAGCCCAGAACAGGTTTTATAGATATTATGTGACTTACATATGAAATTTGGTGTAAAACGGACTTGAAATGATGTGATTCGGATCAAAATCGGAAAAATTATGCTTTATGAAGTTTTAAGAAAATTCTATGAGTTTTAAGGTTTAATTCGTTGATTTTGATGCTATTCCGGTGGTTTATATTGATTATAAGCACGAAGGTTAATGTCGTGCCATGATTTACATTGATTATAAGCACGAAGGTTAATGTCGTGCCATGATTTATATTGCCTTACATTGTACATTGCATTGTGAGGAAGAGAGTAAAAGCACGTAGGGTGATGCCGTGCCATGATTTATGCTATTTCACATCATACATCGCATTGTGAGGAAGAGAGTAAAAGAACGAAGGGTGATGTCGTGCCATGATTTATACTATTTCACATCATACATCGCATTGTGAAGAAGAGAGTAAAAGTACGAAGGGTGATGCCGTGCCATTATTTACATAGCTTACAATTATACTTGTTATGTTAGCATTCTTGTTAACTTTCTCTCTTGATTTCCCCTATGTGTTTAATCAATTGCCTTATCGCTCACTTGCTACCCCATTAACTACTCCCGTATCCCATGATTATCTGTTATTCCTACTCCTTGCTACGTTATATCCTATAGAACTGTACAGGTGGATTATCGTTGTCGTGTCTAGCCTCATCACTACTTCGGCCGAGGTTAGGCTCGGCACTTACTCAGTACATGGGGTCGGTTCTACTTGTGAGCATGTGATTTTTTACCCACCATATACTCCTACAAATTTGACTAAATAAATTAATTTCACATATTTTTTTTTGTTGAATTTTTAGTGTTAATTGTGAATTTATTTTGCATTGCATATTCATAATTCATCCTTTAAAATTACTTAAACTTGCGAAAATTAGGCGCATCATTATTATCAAGGAATTATAAAGTTATAGTTAACTAAATAATAGACGAATGACGCTTACTTTGCGTAATATAGTTTTAATAATTAATTATTAAAAAAACTAATCATCTTTTATTCGATAAAACATGGATTGAATTAGGAATATAGAGTTGGTCGTGTTATTCTTGATTAATCTGTAAATAAATAAGGTTTAAGTTAATTACTACATTCCTTGGATTAAATTAGATTTGAATTTAACTAATTTAATTGATTTAGTTAATTAAAGGGGTTTAAAATCGGACCTGGGCCAAAACTACCCAGGACCAAATCCCTTCTCTATACACAATACACTCCAGCCCAAACCCCTTACCCGGCCTGCCCCAGCCTAACCAAACGACACTGTTTTGGTCTAGTCGATTAAATCCGGGCCATTGATCGAAATAGATCGAACGGCCAGGAACTCACCCCCTCTAAACTATATAAATGTCCTAACCAAACCCCACCCCCCTCATTTCACCAAATCCTAACCCCCATTCCCTCCGTCTCTCTCTCTTCTGTATAACCAAACCCTAGCCGCCCCAGAATCCCACCGCCGTCCGGCCACCGGACCTTCTCCAATCGCCCCCAAACTCGCACCAGTTAATCCTCATCCTCCCCTCAACCCCGTCCTGTTATTAGTTTCTTCAAAAAACCACCCCAAAAAACCCCAATCTTAGATCTAAGAATCCATAAACCCTAATTCACCCATGCTGACTGACTCAGAGACCTGCAATAGTTTCTACCTACATGGATCGATAGCTCTCGTTGAGGGCAATTGATTCATATGGGTTGAAGTTGTTTTCAAACCCCGTTGGAGTCCGGCAAGATCCGGCGACCTTCAATTTTCCCAGGCCAAGTACCTTTAACGCGTATCTCCTCTCCTCTTTATTGTTTTTATACACCATTAAGACAAAAATCATGTTAATCACTGTTTTCATTCATGTTTTTATGCTCAATCTGTTAATGTCTTCTTTTAAATTTTTCTGTTTTCTTCTGAATTTGCATGCGTTGATAAGGTAGCATCCATGTTTAGGTTTTAAGATTTTTCTGTTAATCATTAATTAATTAGATTTTCTGCCTATTTCTCTATTAAAAGTTAATTACAAATTCGTTTAATTGATTCATATTCAGGTTATTCAGATTGTTTGTTTACTGTTTTTCCCCAAGTGATAT
>ML351606.1:0-57135 GCA_005239505.1 Nicotiana paniculata | reverse complement strand
AATAGTACCTTTATATTTTTCTATTTTTCATTTGAATTGAAAGTTTTATTATTATTTTATTTTATTTTTTATTTTAAAATAATTTAAAACTCCAACTTGAAACTACTCCCAAATTTGAGTGGATAATTTTTATTATATACTCATTTTTCTATTATAGCTAATTTCATATAATTTTTTAAATATTTAAAACTCCAGCTTGAAATTACTCCCCAATTTGAATAGGTAGTTTTTTTCATTTTTTATTATATATATTTACATTTTTTTATTATAGCTAATTTTCTTTTATTTTTTATTGTTTTTATTTTAAAATATTTGTAAAACTCCAAGTTGAAACTACTCCCCAATTTGATAGGTATTTTTTTTTATTATAGCTGATTATAAGATATCTGTATTTATAATTTAAATAGAGTAACCAATTAATAAAAATTTTAAAATTCAAAGGTTTTTTAGTTAGAAAGGGAGTAACCAAAACTACTCTCCAACTTGAATAGGTAGTTTTTTTTTTATATTTTAATTTTTTTACTGTATCTAATTTAATTTTTTTTTTTTTAATGTTAAAATAAATTTTAAACCTCCAACTTGAAACTATTCCCCAGTTGAATGCCACTTGAAACATATTTTGTCTTAACAATGCCACTTGAGTTCTTATATTTTTCATTTCAATTGAAAATTATTTCATTTCTTTATTTTTGTTTTTTTATTTTAAAATAATTTTAAAGCTCCAACTTGAAACTACTCCTCAATATGAATGGGTATTTATTTTATTTATATATTTCCATTTTTTATTATAGCTAATTTTATTTTTCATTCATTTTTTATTTTAATATATTTTTACGACTCCAACTTCAAACTATCCCCAATTTGAATGGATAATGTTTTTTATTTTTTTATAGCTAATTATAAGATATTTGTATTTATTAATTTAAATAGAGTAACTAATTAATTTAAAATTTAAAATTCAAAAGTTTTTTAGTTAGAAAGGTAATTTATTTTGTCTTAAAACTCCAACTTGGAATTACTGCCAAATTTGATTTGGCAATTTTTTTAATTTTTTTTTTAATGTAAAATAATTTTAAAAACACCAACTTTATTGGAGCTTTGTCCTAAAAATCTATACTTGGTGTCTTATGGTTATATCACTTGGCGTCATATAATTATTTACTTCTCTTTATATTGGCAATTTTTAATTCTTTATTTCCGTTTGTTTATTTTAAAACTCCAAATTGAAACCTCACCCCAATTGAATTGGCAATTTTCATTTCCTTATTTTATTTTTTATAATAAAATAATTTTAAAAGTCCAACTTGAAACTATTCCGCAACTTGAATGGGTAGTTTTTTTTTTATTAATATTTTTATTTTTTTATTGTAGCTAATTTAATTTTTCTTTTTCTTTTTCTTTTTAACTTTAAAATAACTTTAAAACTCCAACTTGAGTGTCGGGAATTATTTACTGGTCATTATTTCTTCCTTTCATCTATTCACTGGTTCTTGCGTTGTTGTTATTATTATCATAATGGTACTGATATATTTTCTCTTTTTGTCTTTTCGTCTTCTTGAGCCGAGAGTCTATCGAAACAGCCTCTCTACCCCCATCGGGGTAGAGATAAGGTCTGCGTACACACTATCCATCGCAGACCCCACTTGCGGGACTATACTGGGTCGTTATTGTTGTTGTTGTGTTTATTTAAAACTCCAACTCGAAACTACTATCCAATTTGAATGAGTAGTTTTTTTTTTTGGGAGAATTACACCCCTTGTCACTTGGCCCAATAATCTATCAGAAAATGGCCCATGTTTGAAACCTTACCCAATGTAACCTAAGTTGTACATAACCTGAAAATTACTTTTTACCAGTTAGCCCACCCTTTTTTTCTTTGTTCTTCTTCTTCTTCCCTTGGCATGCCTTTGCACCCCAAAATTTCTCTACCATTGTTATTCTCCTTCAATTCTTCTTCCAGATTCAAAGCTGATAATCACCATTTTGACAATGAAGAAAACCAATTTGCAAGATATTTGGAGTCATATGAAGATCACTTCCTCCATTGGAATGAGGAGAAATGTGTTTATTGTCATACACTAAAGAGGTTCACTTATTAGGTTGTTGGATCTTCAAACTAGAAAGAAGGTGTAGGCATTGTCTCGGCCTTATCCTCATTTCATATGTAATTTTGATCCCAATGGTTAACTAAAAATTTAAAAAATAAAAGTCACCATTAAAGGTGGTTCAAAGATCCGATTTCTCAAATTGGGTTTTCCGATTTCTCAAATTGGGTTTTCCGATTTGTCAGTTGTTTGGAATGGGTATTATCCCAATTGATTGGAATCATCAAAAGGAGTTCAAAACTAAAATTTCAAGTGACTTGGAGTAGATTTAAGCTAGACTTGAGTTAAATTTCAGAGGATGCCCAAGGAAGAAGAAGAACCTGTGAAGCTCCATTGATAGGATTTATTTGTATAATATTGTATAATAATGTATAATTATCTCTTATACACTATTGTATACAAGTTTGATACATTATTTGCAGGTATTTAGTGAATTTTTCGCATTTTCTTCTTCTTCTTCTTCTTCTTCTTCTTCTTCTTCTTCTTCTTCTTCTTATACACATATATACATAGTGTATCATGAATATTTTAACTACTATGATTATACATCTTTATAAAATTTTATACACTTTTATATATAATGTATCCCTTCGTATAAAAGTGTATAACATTATATAAAAGTGTATAAGCATCTCTGACGAAATTTTTGTACGATTTTCACTTACAATTCTTATATAAAACTAGTCCAAATCTCCAACAAATAACTTCAAAATTTGTATATAAACTACTTAGACTATTTCTGTCACGACCCAAATCCTAATCTAGGTCGCGACGGCGCCCAACGCCGATGTTAGGAAAGCCAACACAATTAGTCTAGTGAGTTCCATTTAGTTTTTATAAAAACTTTATCAACATTTCTCAAATTTTGTCACGAGCATGAGAAAAAGAAGATAAATATCGAAGCAAATTTACTTGAAAAGATAAAGAAGTTAAATTTCAATAGTTACATTCCAAAAGAATAGTTTATCAATGTGTGTGCCAGGAACTGGTGTCACAAGTATATAGGCATCTAGTAGAGGGAAATCAAAAGAATACGGCTATCCTACTGTCTTAGAGGATATAGACAGAATAACAAAAGGGAAAGACTCCAACGTGCTACTGAACGGCATCAAGGGAAGCAACTCAGCGTGGAATCTCTAAATCTCGTGGAGTTAAGAACGAGCTCCGGACTGATAACCAGATGTACCTGCCTCAGAACCTGTCCAATTAAGTACAAAAGCATAGTATGAGTACATAAATATTATGTACCCAGTAAGTATCCAGTCTAATCTCGACGAAGTAGTGACAAGAGGTCGGCTTGACACTTACTAGGTCCAAAACAATTTCTTTAAATATAAGGCTAAGCATGAATATCAAAGAGGAATACCAATAAGGACAAGAATAACAATCTTTCCACAGGTACATTTATGTGTCAACTCCTATCAAACCGGTTCCTCGCTTATTCTTTTAAGCTATTTTAACGGTTTTACAATCATAGGAAAATACCAAGCAATTAACATGCGCATAGTATGTCGAGGATGTACGGCCCGATCCAACAGAAAAGTAAATGTGCACTGTCGGAAGGTCGAACGACGCGAACCATAGATGCATTTATTACCCCGCTCGCGAATCATACATGCGAAGCAGGTACTCATAGGGACACACATTCAAACAGTAATTCATGTTTTATCCAGAAACACTTATCCGCGGGGAAGTTAACTCCCTTATCACGGTTCATAAAAGAAAAAGAAATTTCACTTACTTAGAAACCCATTTACAAGTTTGATGTGACCTAGGCAGTTTAAAGTGTCAATAAGGTACAAATAATCCAAGTATAGCATGTTTTCGGGTCCTAGACTACCCGGACTCAAGCACAATAGTAGATACGCACGGTCCCTTGTCACCTTGTGTGTACGTAGCCCCCCACAAATAGCAACACATAATAATTTACTTCACCCATGGGGACAATTTCCTCTTACAAGGTTAGAAAGGAGACTTACCTCGTATCACGCCTACTTCCCAATTTAAGAATGCGCTCAAACCTCCAAATTTGATGCCCGACAACTCGAAACTAGCCAAAATTACATAAACTAGTCAATCTATGCTCTAAAGTTCATAATTCTACCATTTAAGTGATTACCCAAGTCAATTTGTAAGATTCTTAAAATTTACCCCCGGGCCCACATGCTCGGATTTCGAAAATTCTTAAAGAAAGTTGGTACCCATAACCTAAGGATCAATAGTATATGATTTTTACTAGATTCCATAACTAATTTCGTGATTAAATCCCATTTTATTCAAAACCCTAGGTTTTACCCTAAATACATAATTTTCACTAATCTTTGTGTGTTAATCTACCCAAAAACTAAGTAATAAACTCACATTAAGTAGGCAATACATTACCTCAGGGTGCTAAGCCGAAATCTCTGTTTTTGGGAGCTCCTAAATCGTCCAAGGTTGTGAAAAATGCCCTCAAATGAGCTTAAGTCTCGATTTAAAACGACCTCACTGCCTCCGGTGATTTCGCATCTGCAACGAGTGGACCGCATCTGCGGAAAGGGGAGGTACTGGCATGGATCGTACCTGCGGAAGGAGTCACGCACCTGCGGCTCTGCTTCTGCGAAGAAGGGACCGCATATGTGGATCCTGGGCATCCCCTCGACGGTCGCATCTGCGATACTTCGACCTCACATGCGGTGTCGCACCTGCGGCTGGACAATCGCAGGTGTGGTCGCACTAGATCTGGTGCATCAGCAGCTCTCTTTGAGCTGGGACTCGCCTCGCGCGACGTCCGAATGACATCTGGGGCTCCCGAGGCGCCGTTCAAACATACCAACAAGTCCTAAATCATAGAACGGGCTCGCTCGAAACCTTCGGAACGCCCAAAACAACGTTAAAACCAAGAATTACACCCTAAAACCAATTGAATCAAACTTATGAACTTCAAGTTCTTAAACCTACTTCCAACACGCCGAAACGTACCTATACTACTCGGAATGACACTAAATTTTGCGAGCAAGTCATAAATGACACTATGGGACTATCCCCGGTCTCGGAATTCCGTTCGGACCTCGATAACACTAAAACACGCTCCAAACCTCAATTTTTGAACTTCAAGAATCATATTCCACTATTTGGCGCCAAAACGCCCCCGGGTCATCCAAAACCCGTTCCGAACATACGCCCAAGTCTGAAATCATCATACGAACCTATTGGAACATTCAAATCTCGATACCGAGGTCGTTTACTAAAAATATTGACCGAGGTCAAACTTGGCCTTTAAGGCCAATATTAAGGAACTAAGTGTTCCAATTCCAACCCAAACTCTTCCAATTCCCGAGCCAACTATCCCCGTAAGTCATAAATCAATAAAACCAAATATAGGGACTCTTATTTAGGGGCGCGTCTCGATCAATGGTTATACTAAAAATGGGGAACTGATTCGCTTTCATTTTTGTTTGCACATAATTCTTTTGTATTAATTAATTATGGGTGAAAAATGAGGAGAGATATACAATAGGGATAGGCAGGTGACGAAAAAAGATGAGGTTGTTATAGTTAGAGGGAATGAGAAAAGAAAAGATCTTATTGATATTTGGCTACATATTTGCAAACTTATAACTGGGCAAAAATAGTGCAAGGTTAACTTATCAAGTGCATTATTCTGTAATTTTTTTTAAAATATATTTTCATTTTTTAATATAGCTAATTATAAGATATCTATCTTTATTAATTCAAATAGAGTAGCCAACTAATTCAAAATTTAAAATGAACTTTTAGTTAAAATGGTAAATGTTTTTGTCTTAATAATACCACTTGACTTTTTGTGGTTATGCCACTTGTCTCAATAATGTGTTTTTGCCTCTCTTTTTGTCCTAAAAATCTATACTTGACGTCGTATGGTTATATCGCTTGGCATCCTATAATTATTTATGGTTATACCACTTGGCGTCTTATGGTTTTACCACTTGGCATCTTTATATATATATATATATATAAAAGAACCTACTCTCCAATTTAAATTGGCAATTTTTTAATTCTTTATTTCTATTTTGTTATTTTAAAATAATTTTTAAACTCCAAATTGAAACCACATCCAAATTGAATTGACAATTTTTTATTCCTTTAATTTCGTTTTTATTATCAAATAATTTTAAAACTCCAACTTGAAACTACTCCCCAACTTGAATGGGTAGTTTTTTATATTATTAATATTTTTGTTTTCTAACTGTAGCTAATTTAGTTTTTTCTTATTTTTCTTTTTTTAATTTTAAAATAATTTTAAAACTTCAACTTGAAAATACTACCCAATTTGAATGATTAGTTATTTTTTTAATATACCTAATTATAAGATATCTATATTTATTAATTCAAATAGAGTAACCAACTTATTCAAAATTTAAAATAGTTTTTTTAGTTAAAAAGTTAGTTTATTTTGTCTTAATAATGCCACTTGACTTTTTGTGATTATTCCACTTGTCTTAATCGTGTTTTTGCCTCTCCTTTTATTATACATAGATTAACATACGATTCTCTCTCATAATTTTCTTCTTTCTCTCTCTTTTTTCTCACTCTTCGAGCAAAATAGGCTGAATCATAGATATACGAAAGGGAAACAAATCATGAAAGAAAACCTAAAAATCTCAAAATCAGAAACATGAAAGTACTCCTATAATTAAAAAAAGGAAGCGGGGATACCTTTGGCGACGGAGAGCTTGAAGAGAAAGAGTGATTCTTAGCTCGGTAAGTGTTTAACCAAATAATTAGACCCTTTGATTAAAGCTTATTTTTAAGATGAATACGGGTTACTGATAATCAAGATAATGGGAAAAATAAATAATAGACAATATTACAAAAATAAAAGATCGAAGTTGAATGTATTCGAGAATCAGATGCCTTTACAATCTGTATTCCCCTCCCTTATATAGGAGATTCTTATAACGTACGACTCCTGCTATGGTTACTCATTAATGACTAATTATGACATTAATGAGGCGTTACAAAGGATAACGATAATAGGGATTCAGTTACATAACGTTCGAGTAATCAATTGTGGATCCTTGAATCTGCCCGTAGTTTTGTCTAGATTCATTCTGACCGTGCCTCTCTCCTGTTTTGATCAAGTTGAATTTCCTGTGGCTGATAAGTTCATGGGTTTACTGAACCGTGCCTCTTTGTACCGTACCTCTTCAAAGAGTTACGTCCAGCTGTCGTGTTTTCATGTATTCACATGACTGGCTGAGTTGTCAAAAGCTGACTTACGTGTGAAACTCTTTTTTACCAATACAGATAGTCTCCCCACTTACCATATATTTAACGATTAATATTTGGTAACTCTTTTGTTGAGTTATATTAGAAGTGTATCACGTTAAGTTATATTATTTCCGTTATTAGACAGCAGGACATACCTATTTTTAAGGTGATTGTCGTTACTGTATTCATGAGTACATGGCGCGAATACATGTGAATACATGCGCGTACAGCTGGACTGCACTAATTTTTTGCGCTTTTTGCTGCTATATTTCACGAGTACAGCAGAGCGAATACATGCGCGTACAGCTAGGTTGCCCCAATTTTAGGCATTTTTTGTTGTTGTACTCGTGAATACATGATACGAATACATGTAAATACATGCGCGTACAATTGAATTGCCCTGATTTTTAGGCCTTTTTTGTTGTTGTACTTATGAATACAACAGCGCAAATACAGCGAATACACTACCGTAACAACTGAATAGTAGCTATAGAAAGTTAATAACCACTAAACAATAGTAATTTCTGAAAATTCCTATTATCTTATTTGTGAATCTAATTCTTTGTCCATAACACAATCACATTTTTAAGGTTTCATTATATCCTTCCGAGCATACCCGCAATACTCTTTTTGCACGTCAGGCGGGGTGAATTTAGAATCAAAGATATTGCGACTCAACTTGAAGGCACCATTGTGTTCCTCGAACGCTTTGCCGCGGCACCACATCTCTTTATTCCAACAGGTTACCCATTGCGCTTTATCCCTTAATAAGCAACTTTACCTTTCATGCCTGTTAATGTTTTGGTACAAACCAATAACTTGATTAAATAAGATAGACTAACTGAGGGTCATCACAAGCTAAGACTTTAGATTACCCAATGAGAATCTTAAAGAGTCAACATACATATTTTGCTGGAAAGATAAAAGTTTGGCATAGAACTGAATATGTTTTTTTCTATTATGATTGGTGTCATTTTTTAGGAGGGGGCATCAGGAAAGGAGTTATCTTTTGCAGTGACTAGCCAACTGCAGAATAAATCCTAAGACGGTAGAAAAAAATAGTGAATCTTACGTAAATGTCTCCAATAAGTTTCAACTTATCAACCTCTAGCCATTAATCATAGACTTACCAAAACTAGCCAAGCACATATACAAATTGAAAACCCAAATAAATAAGGTTATTTTTCTCCAAGAATTACATGCAAAGATCTCCTATATTGTTAAGCGTGATCAACAACATTAGATGCGAGACGAAAAGAAAATTTCATGGATGAGGTAGCAAACAAGGTGATGAAATACAAAAAAATATATATACACAAGATTCTAAAAATTTAAGCAAAAAAAAACTTTTTCAATGGGTATGGTTGAAATGAAAACATATAGATGATCAATATACAAATTTTGAGGAAAACTGGAGGTGACTTGGTATCAACATTCATAGTTAAAATCGAGATCAAAAAAAATTTCTACGACACATTTATCACACATATGTATACATGGATATACATGTGGTACACATTTAATACAAATATAATACATATGTGATACACAAATGATACACAGTGCGATACACGTCATTTTTTAATCTTTCATCTCCTGCTTCGAATTTTCAATTCAAACCACCTCAAAACTCCGCTAAATCATCTCAAAACTGAGATTCAAACTCCTTAAGATGTACCAATCTATTCTAATAACACCCACTCAAAAGAGCAAAAACTTGACTTTTTTTGGCTACTATTAGTAATATTTAATGAATTGGCCAATTTTTGTAATAAGCTACTTATAAATGGACATAGTTGGTAGTTCCCTACCAAAAAAATACACAGTTCAGCCCATTCATGTACCAAAAACAACTATTTACAAGGAATCGGAGTAATTGCAGCTATCAACTTTTTGATTCACAGTTCTATACGAACTTTATCTGGAGAGAAAACAATCAAAGCCATCAGGTGCCAGTTTCAGGGCACACAACCTCAAAAGAGCAGAAACATGAAAAGGAAGCACATCCAGGATGATCAATTTTCCAACATCACACCTTCAATTGTTGAAGATTCTTAGGGAGCACTTAACCTTACCTTGTTGAAACAAAACAGAAAAAGGAACTCCTTTATCTTCATTGACTGGGAACTCTGAAGAAGGAAAACTACTCGAACCGGCACATCTCAAATGTTTCACCTGATAACTCTGGAATGCACATCTCTGTCATAACGACCTTGATAATCGGACTGTCCTTGCATAAGAAGAAGTTGCAGCTAGTTCTATAAAAGTAAAATGTTTCGATTAGATGTAGAAAGAACCAAGGACACGACTGCTTACAGACACTAAAAAAAACATTCATCAGCCTACTATAGTGAGTCAAAAGCAAGTATGTGCAACCAAACAGAGCAACTGCATCAGAAAATTGGGCCTGGGCAGAGGGCATAATTATTGAATATTGGAAAATCAGAATGCTAGTCAATGACTAGGTTTATGGGATGTTTTTGAATGTAGAACATCCACAGAGGTAGTATCAACAAATGCTACCATACTTGGAAAGACACAGATAGTATCAGTGTATCAAAATTCCCAAGGCTAAATTGAAGTGCAACCTCCATTTAATAGGAATAGAGTTTCCAGCTTAACTGTAAAAAAAGATACTTCTCTAACAGTCGAAAGTAACATAATAACTTCAGCATAATAAACCAAGTGAAAGTTCTAGATGTGCCTAAAGGCCTAGAACCTCAACCACAAGAATCATTGTGGTGGAATAAGTACGAAGAGCTATTGTGGTATAGGAAGTTACGGAAAGCAAAAGATGGTAAAATCTTTAAGAGTGTTGGTTAAGAGAGAACCTAAGAAGGTTGCTACCAACGCCTTAGGTAAGACTCTAGATGAGCCAAAAGTTAGGGACATGGAACAAGGAGAAAGAAATATAAAGCTAGCACTGATAGAGAAAGGTGTACAAACTTAAACTATGATAAGTGTATTAAAGACAATTCCCCAAGTTTTGACAGAAAAAAGTGAGATCAGAGAGAGATGTTATTATGATAAATTGCTCCACCCAAATCTTGGACGATAACTTTAAAGATCCGCATACATCCACAGAAGATAAACTTTAAGCAGTGGTTGGAGTAGTTGGAGCAGCATGGTACCAAGCTATTCAACCATATATTATGCAGTGGAAATGGGCCAAACATGTGGAGAAAGAGTACTTTGAGTGCGATATAAGAACGACGACGTCGTGCAACATGTTATTAAACCTATGACGTCATATGATGAAACCTTCGTACAGAATGATAGAGCATATACTTATAACACTACAAGGATGATAGTGAACAATTCAGATTTATCCTTGGTAGATCTATAACAGGGATTGCATCTTTGCAAAGAAGAGAAATTTAGAATAAAAAGTATCTCCACTTGATATTCATTCACCTACAGCAAACATATGATCCAGCACATGAATGTCTTTTGGGTTGTACTCGAGAAGAAAGGAATCATATTCTTTATATAATATTTATGCCATAATATAGATGCACAAAGGATCCATCACAAGGGTGAGAAAGTTAAGGAGATGCACAGGAATTTCCCGTGATTGTAGATTTAAATCAAAGCTCTGGCTTGAGCCCTCATTTGTTTATGGATAAGCTAAACAATGTATAAGGATATGATATCATAGCGCAAGCTAGTTGCAGACAGTGTTTTAAAAAGCGATCGTTTCATCGCTTTAAGCGAGAAGCAAAGCGAAGCAACAACTGATCACTTTTCAAAAGCTGAGGCGACTCGGCCATCAAAAGCGATCGCTTCAACACCTTAAGCGAGAAGCGACTCAGAAGCGAGAAGCGAAGAAGCGATCGCTTCAGTCAAAGGGGTCAATTTTTTTAAGTCTTTTATATTAGGCAAAATGGCCTCGTGGCCACCTAAACTTGCACCCATTTGTCAAGCCGGTAAACAAACTTACAACTTTTCCATATTAACACCTTTACTTGGGAAAATGATTACTAATAAGCACTTTTGACCGTTGACCGTGTCTATGTAGAAGCGATGTAGCTGACATGGCTAAATTGAGTGAAATTTACGCAGTTAAGGCACGTAGAAAGGATTGTTTTTATTTAAAAAATATTAAAATCAGGACAAAAAATATAAATGAAAAAAGAACTACCCCTCTCTCCTTCCCCCCCCCCCCCAGCCCAACCCCCTCCCACCTTTCTCTCGTCTTCCCCGGCAACTCCCCACCCTCTTTCTGTATTTTTCCTTTTTTGTTTCCTATCCTAATTTCTCCTCCCCTCCCATTTCCTCGTTTCTTTTCCCTCTCTATCTCCCTTCCAATATTTTCTTTATTAAGTTAGTCCTTTTTCTTCTTCTTCCTTTTCCCTTTCTCCTCTTTCTTCCAAAGCAAACCTAGTTAGTAGGCTGCAACTGACGGATCGCAGGTGAGAATTGAGGAAAGATTAGGCTGCTAGGATGGAAGAACAAGAAAATAAAATGAATTTCTTCATCTTCAATTGAACTTGTCGATGGCATTTGGTGAAATTGTTTTTCTGAATGTGTTAGCTTTTTTGGGTGGAATAACAACTTTTTACTAGAAGAAAAGAAAAAGAGGAGGGGATAGTTATTGTAACTTGAAAATGAAGCTTCCATGTAAGTGGAAGAAGATGAAAATGGTGGAAAATGGTTTAGACTTTGTGTCGTTAATCGGTGGACCTATGGTGAAGAAAAAGAAATAAAAAATTTGATAAATTGTTTTTTTATAAAATGTGGGACCCAAAAATTTCACATGTTAGATAATAAAGATCAAGCTTGTGACACGGCATGCGTGTCAGAGCGATTGACCAACACGTTCAATATGAAGTATACTTGTTAGTAGTCATTTCCTCAAATAAAGGTGTTAAAATGGAAAAGTTGTAAGTTTCTTTATCGGCTTGACAATTGGGTACAAGATTAGGTGGCTCCGAGGCCATTTTGCCTTTATATTATATAAAACATAGACCCCAAAGTGAAGACATTTCTTCTCTTCTTCTATTCCATTGAGCATCGATGTTGTTCCTAGGGTTCCAGAAGTTCGTCCAGTCTCTAGGTAATTTCTTCTTCTCCTCCTTTTTTCTTCTCCTTTTTTTCTCTCTTTCTTTCTTCTTCTTCCCGTCGACTGTTGCTTAAGTTGCTCGGACACGGGTGCGGGTGTCCGACACGGGTGCGGCTCGAGAGGTCGGACCTTCGAGATGTAAATTCTAAGATTCGGTGACATGGATCCTAGTACGGATATGGGTGCGAGGATCCGGCTAAAAATAATTCAAAAAATAAAAATATATCTAAATTATGAGAAATTTTATGGAATACTTATGTATAGCTTGTAAAGTGTGGATTTCTTTTTTATTCTCAACTTGTAGATAAGTAAATGATTGATTTCCTAGATAGGTATGCTATTTTCTTCAAATTTACACTAGTTTTGGTTCTGATTCGAGAATCAAATTGTATCTCATCTCGAACTTTCCCGTCCGTCGCGGTCAAAGTACCCAAAATAGTTTGACCAAATTCGGAACGAATCCCATACCCACACTCATACTAGTGTCGTGTCGACACGGGTACGACACCTAAATTGCCGTGTCGGAGCAACCTAGACTGCTGCTAAGTGCTAGGGCAGGCAGCGGTCCTTTTTTTCCCCTTTTATTCTTCTTATTCAGCCTTTATTTATTAATTTTTGGGTGTATTCGAGTTTATAAACTTAATTATTATAGTTTGAAATGTTGCTGCTTTGGTGATTTTAGTATATTAAACATAATTATTATTATTTTTCCAGTTTTTTTCCTTTTTATTTGAAATGTTATTGATTTCAATAATTAAATTTGATTTAATTAAGGTGTTGCTTGTTTCAGTTATATATATATGTTATATTTTCAGTGCATTTTATTATGTTTGTCTCTTTGCAAGGTTTACTTTATGTTTTTAAGAATTGCGTTTCACTTCAATGAAGAGTGCGCTTTGCTTTTGAAGCGAGGCGAGCCCCTGTCGCTTTTTTGCACTTCTCATTCTCTAAAACACTGGTTGCAGATGATACTGTGCTAATTGATGAAACCAGCTACTGACTCAAGCAAAATTAAACTATGAAGAACCACGCTAGAGAATAATAATTTTACAATTAGTATTATCTGCACTCTAGCAGAAGAACCACGCTAGAGAATAATAGACAAGATCGTGATACCTAAATATATACAATTTTGGTATCTAGGCTCCGTAGTCCGTACTCTAGTAGAATGGTTGGATAGATAAAGATGTTACGCAGGATAAAATAAGAGGGCTAAAATGAAGGAATCCTATGGCAGTGCTATGCAATAGGAAATACCTATCAGAGTGAACAGCAAGCTTTATAGAAAGGTAGTGAGACTAGCAATGTTATATAGAAAAAAGCGTTAGCCCTCTGAGGTCCAACATATAAACTAGATGAGTGCCACAGAAATGCAAATATTTGGTTTTGCAGTAATACAAGATTAGACAGATTGAAAATGATCATAGGTCCGGTATTTGGTAAGCGTCTTTTGGTCTATTTAGCTATTAGTTTGGCAGAGAAAAATGTCAAGAACTTTTAGTTTTAAGTTTTAAGAAACCCTAGTATTGGGATGAAATGGGTCCAAATAGAGTAAAACGAATTTGACTATTCGTATAGTTGGCCCTACTAGCTTGGGATTGAGGTGTAATCGTTGTTGTTATTGGTAAAAATTAAAATGATACTCCCTCCATCTTAGGCTGAATGACCTATTACTCTTTCAAGAATCCAACTTAATTAGTTATAAATGACGGTTTTTTTAAATATTTTAACATTTTAAAATGTGTGAAATTTGAAAAGTTCGCATTTATCACATAGTTAACGAACATCTAAACTTATGTCGAAATTTAACTTCACCGCCTAGTGACTTTAACTCGTCAGATAGTCATATTAACCGTTGATAGTGCACAAGGACTTCAGTCATGGGAAGGAAGGAGCAAAATGTAACTTTACCTTATTTTGTTTAGGTGGTCTAATTGGAGGGCCACTAGCATTTGGTGAACTCATCCTTTTGGCAGGCACAGATCTTAGTGAGGACCTAGACTTGTTTGAAGATATTAGTGCTGAAGAAAGAAGAGCATCAACGGCATCACGTTGTTGTTTCCTCTCTGATATTGTATGATTAAGTTTTTTAACCTGATTACAAGCTCCAACTCCATCTTCCGTGTCCTTCTGCGTAAAAGTTGCCTTAGCAGGCTTCTTCCAACCTCTGGTATCCCGCTGTTTGTCATCGCGTACCAAAGGTTCTTGACATCTTTCAGATGCAACTGATATTGAATGTTTATGGTTATCACCCCCTGACTTTTTTGAATGCCCCAATTTACTCTCTAATGTTTCACATTGTTTTCCGCGAAGCCCATGAGCTTTCCTCTCTTTCCAGTGCTTCTTACTGATCTTTTCACAACTTTCACTTGATTCTGATTGATTTTCCCCGTGCAAAATATGCACACCCTTGGTATTTCTTCCATCATAATTATCGAGATCCTTTTTTGACAAAAGACTGCTTTCATCTTTAGCTCTTTGTTTCCTCTCAACATTTTTTCCAGACAGATCAGCACATATTATCGAGCTCGTGTTTTTTCTTTTCCTTTCCATCACATGCTTCACATTGTTATTTTGTCTATCAGGACGCTCACATGTGACTTCATCCCCTTTAACATGCTTAAACTTCCTTGAACAATTTTCTGGGTTTTCTAAGGTCAAATGTTTCTCCAGATCAAGCGAGTTAAAAGTTGAATTATATGGTCTTTTAAGTGCCATCACTAATTCTCTTTCTTTTGCATCCTTCACTAGAGCTGCCCAGCTTTGGTTCGTCTGCAATGTCCTTGTGTTACCCATGATCCACAAAGAAAGTCTTGCCCTAGTCAAAGCAACATTCATCCGCCTTACATCAGCCACAAAACCAATGCGGCCAGCATTAACCTGTGCTGCAGTCGAGCATGCTTCGAGTGCCCTCACTGTGGAGAGTATAACTATATCAACTTCTCGACCTTGAAAACCATCAACTGTATTGAACTCCATGTCAGCGGTGATAGAAGATCCAAATGCACTTGAAAATCGTGAGCGTAATAGAGAAAGCTGGCGCCGGTAAGGAGTTATAATACCAATTCTTCCACCAACAAACTCCGACGGGAACCTAAATATGGCACAAAGCTTAAAAACAAAGAAAGTAGAATTTTAGAACAGAAAACCAAAAGAAATGTACCTCTTCTTGAAAAATCTTAACACTTCAACTGCAGCATCAGCCTCACACTCGTTGTAGAGCGACAATGTGCCAGATTTTTTATCATGGAGCTCCTTGCCATCAACAACATCAAAGAATACATAGGGACCAAGGCCCTTAGTTCCATGAAATGATGCAACTTTGCTGGACAACTTGTCTCCATTAACCAACTTACCATCATAAAAATGGAAAGAAGGAAAGCGGCATATTTCATGGTGCATCCTATACTGCCATTTACAGAAACCATTATACGACCGATATTAGGTGCTGATAAAACAAAAACCAAAAAACCTGTAAAACAACCAGGCACCATATATTCCTTATTTTTGTCATTTGGTAGACACTAAGATAACTGCATCTGTTAACACTTTGGGGATCGAAGAAAGTACAGACACCATATCCTTTTTTAAAGACAAATGATGCAATGCTTAACGGTTAGTGCTGACCACAGCAGATAGCTGATCAAGAAAACTGCAACATGAAATTATTGGAAGCACCATCACAGCAATAGTTCTTTCATTTCACATCAATTGGCTGCTGTCTCATGCAACCTATAGTCATCTCAAAAGCTTGGAGGTATATTTTGAAACTAAAATATATACGAAGTTCGAGTGTACACTACCTGCTGCGTGAGCATGTTAACAGGATAACCAGCCCTTTGCAAGCGTTCAAACATGCTACATTGGAAGGAAAATTTGCTGGCGATGTTAGAGAGAACTGTGGCTGGAAGCTGCTTTGGATCACCCACCTTCAACACCAAAATTACTCTTCAGTTAATATTATTAACCTTCATTACAATTTATATCTGTCCTAAGCATACCATGACACATCTAGTTCCCTTTGATTTTAAGAGCTGAAGTGGAATGAGTGAAGCAGGTTCCAGAGCCTGAAAGTTGCAAAAGGCAAATTACTAGGTAAACATGAATGGCAATCCATCCTATAAACATCAAATGGAGAAAGAAAAAGAAACCAGGGAAAAAGAAAGAAATAAACGAAAAACAATTCCATACTTGAGCTGCTTCATCAATCACAACTGCATCAAATAGGACACCCTCGGATGAACTGCTAAATCTCTGGCCGGACACAGATGCTGCACAAACCCCGTAAAGATCTCCACCACAGCCACTCAGTGTAGTCACCACAATCTCAGCCTCTTTTAGTATAGCCTTCCGTAATTTATGTCTAAGAGCTTTTGCTTCTTCATTAGCTTTCTTCTCCCGTGCCTGAGCAGCAGCGAGATCCATGTATATTGATTTCTTCTTTTCATATAATATTCTCAGCTTTGCTTCTACTTCTGCATCAGACAATTCCTTTGCATTATCTGCTTTATCAGTGTCTCCTTCCAATAAACAGTTGGAATCAGAATTTCCATCCCGTAAACTAGCTCTTTTAGCTTCATAACATCTGATAGTATCAACCAACTTCTCAAGATTAGACCGCAAGAATGTCAAAGTATCCTTGTCGGTGTCATTCTTTGAATCACTTGCATTCATTTTCTCCTCAGCTATGCGGTGATCAACAAGTGTATCAATGAAGAACGGCAATGAATTAGCATGAACTGTTTTTGCATTACCTACTCTAACGATATAAGGCTTGTACATCATCCCATCACTACCATAAAGACCTTCACTGGTTATTCTTGAAACTAGTTCATCTACTGCAGCATTTGATTGTGCACAGATGAGTATTCTTCTCTTAATGCCATTTCCCATTGGTTTATCATTCTCTAAATCCTCGTTAAGTTGTCTAGCCAAGGCTGCGTCCTGCCATGCCCTAGCAACAGCTGCAGCTTGACAAATCCGCTGTCTTGAAGCAGTGCAAGACAATCCAGTAGACTTTGGACCTTCACTTGATGATCTCCTGGTGTCCACTTGAGAGAAAGCAAGTAACGCACTGACGATGGCTACGATCACTCTGGTTTTCCCGGTACCTAATAGAAGTTGTCCAACAATGAACAGAAAAAAAAAATATTTTGCATAGCACAATGAATGAAAAGAAATAGATAACAATAACACACCTGGAGGACCCTGTATTAGGGACAACTGAAATTCCCTTTTAGGATCAAAAGGTCCAATAGCAGCACTAATAGCTTCCAGTTGACTGCCATTATATGCCGATTTGAGGACTTGCTGCAAGGGTCTAGATAGTTTATTGAAACTCTCACTGTGATGTATACAGAGATCGTAACTGCTGGGATTCAAGATAACAGGAAGCAAAGGGATTCCCCTAATAGCCGACAATGCTTGAAATTCTCTTACTTGAGAAGTTATGGTCATTAGACGACTAATGCACCATTTGCTTCGCTCAACGAGAAGCTTTCGAGCTCGGATCAGATGAGGTCTATTTTGCAAGTACACCCTGATGAGTAGGATACTTGATCTCTTCTTACAATCTTTTTCACGCTTTTCCACCTGCAAACAATCAGGATGCTTCAATACCACAGCACCCAGACATTCACATCTAAATGTCTAATTGATGGTACACGGTTTTCAAAGAACAGTCGAACAAACAAATGAAGGAAGTGAGAGAAAGAGAGAGGAGGGGGGGGGGGNAAAAAAAAAAAAATTTAAAGGCAGAAAACATATACTGAGTTTATGCACTCAAAAAAAATCAACAGGTGTCATACCAAAAGCAACGAAGTTCCTCCAGAATAGATAATGTAAACATCCACCAATAACTGGTCATAACGTAATGAAGTTCAACTAAAGAAGCCTATGCAAATAAGAAAATGGTTCACCTTTCCAACCATGTGAATATCATGAGAAGAATTCCTCAGGGGTTGTCTTGTAAGCAAAATAAGATCATTTTCGGAGCAGCTTTTAGAACCAGCTGAATCAATATCCTCGTGAACACAGCGAATGAAGTGAAAATCATCAATTCTTTCAACTGACATAACAGAAAGACTGCCACAAGACATCTCTTCTAGAGAAGCTATCTCCTGAAAGGAACTCTGCAGTTGTGCTTTGAACTCCTCCAGTACAAGTGGTCGAAAAATTTCAACATAATCATCAGCAGATTGGAAACAAACAGGAACCTGCTTTAAATTACTCAAACTATCATTCTTTCCTTCACCTGCAGTTTTTAATCCAACCGTTAAGAAGTAATCGAACTCTAAAATAGGTCTATACCAGTCATCAAGCCTCACAGCTTTAAATCTTTTCACTCCATCATCCAATCTCAAAACGTTAGACCTATTTTCAACTGGTACGCTGAGTTGAATGACTTTCCGTTTTGGACCAGAGAGACTTGATTTTATGGAGAATGATTGTTGACGCCTAGCTGAAGCGAGGAAAGCTAACTCCCGATCACTTTTATTTTCACTTACAAGCTCTTTCAGGACTGTATTATTAATTTTCATAGCCCGATCACCTTCCCCGTCATTTTCTTTGATACTCACACCTCCAACAGATGAGCTCCCTAGAGCAGAATGAAGCTGAGAGGCGATAGAACTATTTTCTTTCGAAATCAAATTTGTATAATTCAAACGGCACTTGACATCAGTTTCCTTGCTCTTAGGCTCTACAGCTTTTGATTTGACGAGAGAAGATTCCTTCCCCGCCTGCAGTGCATCTAATTCAAGTGGTATATCCAGATCCAAACAAAGATCAACTGGCTGAGAAATCTTCTTGGAGTCAATTCCTTTCACAGGATCAGAATACAAACCTCTTCCAGCAATATGGCCAACAGGTTTAGGATTAAAGCTGACACAAGAATTAATATCTGCACTGGCAGAAATATCTGTTTCTCTTTCATCACCTGAATGAACTACCAAATTAACTCTTTCCTCACCAACTAATGTTTTCAAGTCCGGAACATGCACTTTTTTAACCTCCCCACTAAAAGGCTTGGCTGTTTCAAATAAAGAGTTGTCAGCAAGCACAGATTCTACACCAGATAAACCTTTGGAAACAATGCTAGCTTTTTTCAAGTCAGTGGAACTCCCATCCACAAGTGAAACAGAAAGTCGAGCAGCTTGTCTGGTCAACTCATTCATTGGAATATTATCTGCAATCCAGCAACGTGGTAAAAGAAATTTTATCTAAGAAACTCATTATCATAATGGCACAACAAACAAGAACCCCCAGGATAACTTTACAAACAGAGTAACAAACTCACCACATGAAATAAGTTTCTCAATATCTGCAGCTAATGAGGCAGGGACACCACTGCATGATGCTTTAATTAGAATCAGCAATGAAATTAACGCATCTTTCCAATATCTGACCACTACTGCAAGTGGTGAATGCCCCCAATCTATCAGATTACGAAGACATTGTGTCACTGCAATATTAAGCACTGTTGTTGGATCATTGCAAAGCCTTCTGAAAACCACAGGAAGGGTCTCTAATAATCTGATGCAGGTCATCTGGAATAAGAAGAAAGTATACTTCGTTTTAAAATTGCAGAAAAACTTTGGTACAGAATTGCACATCAAAGTTTTTTAGCCGTGAATAAAAGAAAATTTCTACATCCTCAGCATTCACATTTTCCAACAAAGTAGTCAGCTATTGGCCAAATGCATCTGGAAATTTTTCAAAAGTCTGTACACCACTTTTTTTTAATGAGATAAGTTGTTTCATTACTGGCATCAAGAAGATGCAATGTATACAGTCTGTAGGCCACATTTAACACTTCAAATTCGACAAAATTATATCATTTTTTTTATCAGTACAGTAAAAATTCAACAAAATCAATCATCCCTTGTTTAATCTTTCTTTTGGTACTAACGAGTAATGAGATCTCATTTTCAAAAAAAATGAAGTGATACTTCGATAGAACTCAACATATAATTCAAATGCTGGACACAATCCATTAATGGCAACATTGTTTTTAAGCAAGCTATTATAAGAGGGCATATGGTACTAATTTCACAATGTTCAGGTGTATATTTGGACTTCTTGGCTTTTCTTATATAAGGAAAAGTTACTAAAAACAACGCACTCTTATACTAGATAAATATTTTGATACAAACTGCAATTAACAAGATAAAGTGATGAATATTTTATCATATAGTACTTTATACATGGGAATGGGTAGTATTCTAATCTTTCATAAGGTTTCTGGAGGCAAGAGGAACTCAAGAAGCATTTGACTGGTAGAAGGGGATGATTTTCTTTTTTTACTGGAAGCCTCCTATTTTATTACTAGTATCATGGTTTTCAAACCACAGAGGCACTCTCGACCTATTCTGCACAACAAGAAGGTAACATACAATTCCTGAAATCATACAGCCGTAGACAATATACATCCAGGAAAGAAGGAAATGACACAAGATAGTAGATAAACAGGCTATGATCCAGACCTGAGATGGTTTTTGACCTATAAACACCTTCCCAGCTGCCAAGCACTTCTGAACAGAGATCCAAGCCATTTCTGATAGTAGGCAACAAAATTTTTCCCATACAATGAAACTGACAACTGATTTATGTGCATCCATGTGTTCAGTTTGAGTTTGAAGCACTGGCTGCTTTAAGAATCCACCTTGGGAAGAAAATTTTGAGATACTAGAGTCCTCGGATGATTTTCTCACTAGAGGCTGGGTACATGAATTCCCTTCTTTCAGTAGTTTGCACAATACAAAAAAGAAATGATGTACAGTCTGAAATTCTGATAGAACACAGTCCAACTGAACCTGGAAAAGAGGCAAGCAGAATTATGCCAGACAAATATAACTGGAAGACAATTTGGCAGTTTTAGAAGACATGCTGCCAGAAGAAAAGGAAATCAAAGACAGTACAGGAATTGCACAAAAGAAATAGAGAATGGGTGCTATAAATTCCAATGCTGGCTAACACTCAAAAAGAGCAATTCCCTTCAGTATTAAATCTTACCAGCTTAAGACCATGTCTGAACCCTGTAAAGGTAGCTGAGAGTGAAGATGGGCTAGAGCAAAGAAACTGGAGTCCACTTGTTAGGCCTCGTGTGTTTGAAACTTGTTCAAGAATACACCGACCAACATGTCTAGCATTCTGCAACAACCAGATAAGTTGGATACAGCATCAATCCAGAGGCAAAAGTTGGTAGGTAAATACGCGAAAACTAACTCAGTTGTTCAAAATGGAACGTTTTGAATGAAAATATTACATCATTGGGATCCACAAGCAGAAGAATCAAACTGTCACTCATCATGGGCTCCCAGGTCCACTGCTTCCTTAGCTCTCCTTGATCCATTTTGATGATGAAATGAGCAGTCAACCTGTAATAACCTCCAGAATAATCAAGAAAAAGTGTTTATATGAACACGAAATTCTTCCGATCACTAGCAAAACCTCATAATCAACAGCATTTAGCCATAGGATCAACTGCAAACCTCTTGAAAAGCCTAATTAGAGGTATACACTTTGTTGAGACCTTAATGGAGTTCTTAGATTCCACTCCCTCGACACCATCATTTGAACCAGATGGAATCTTCCAATTGAAAACATGAGAGATATCTGAAGCACAGGTTCTCAACCAACGACCAAGTGAAGGTGTCATATCAGTGTCATTAAAAGATTCTAGTAAAGAAAGGCGTGACAAAGCCCAGAAAACAGCCTTAGCAAATGATACTGGAAGAACCAAGGGATCAATTTCAACTAAAACCTCAAACCACAACATTGGGATGCACATCCAATCCCCACATACATCTGATGATATATCAGCTTGAGAACTAAATTGCTTCCAACAACTGTCATCATTTTCTTCAAAATCACAACCAAACAAATTTTCTTGGCCATCTTCTTCATCAAGCTGAAACGGCAAGCATCTTTCATCACTTGAAGCAAGTCCATACTTCAGAATTGAAGTTACCAGAGCTGCAGCATCAGAAACTATAATAGTTTGAACAACATCAAATGCAGGTTGACGGAGAGAACTGTGAAGCGATGAATCCTTCAGAGAGGACACAAGAGAAGGTCCCCTGCAAAATTAAGTAGGACAATGCAAAGGTACGTATCAGGATCCAACATTTCATCAATTATTTTGGATATATGGCTGCTTTGAGATAGCACTTTAGAATACATGTATATCGAATGATGCAAATTCCAACAAAGTAATACAATGAACTAGAAGAGAGGTTCATGAAAACACTATACTCAAGTACGCAATCTTTCAAGAATATGTCTAGATCCATTGCCCGGAATCAAAAAAGATGTTTTTTTTAACTTTTTTATTTTATTTTTTGATAAGGTAATAAGATTACATTACTGAAGGGCATAAGTACCTGCATACAAGAAAAATACAAAAAAAAGGAGAAATCTCACAAAAAAATATGGTTTTCTACGAAAGACCCCAAATTTCTATGCTTATAGGAATTCCATGGGTGCATCAAAACATAATAAGGGAAAAGAGGCTGCCCCTCAAATGTACAAAATTCTTCTTCATTCCTTCACAAGCTCTCCTATTTCTCTCTCTCCAAATGATCCACATAACCGCAAGTGGAGCGACCTCCCACGCCCTGCGTCTTCTCCTCCTCCTTCCGAAAGACCAACTAAACATTGCTTATTTAACCATGTGTGGCATCACCCACTGAAGGCCAAACCAACCCAAAACTTCCCACCACAAGCGAGATGCAATTTAAAATATTGTTAGTGATTAGGAGGGACTATTTCGTATCAATAGAATTCTGCAAATAAGGTAACTTATCTTAGAATAGGCGAATAACTCCAACAGGGTCACTTTCTATTGAGTTTAATGTTCAAGACAAATAGTTTCTTTCTTCTCATTTTGCATTTTAATGCAGTATCAAACATGCACACATCCGAATCAAAGAGAAATAACATCTGCATCTAGACCAATATAGTCAACGGAAGTTCTCTATTTTTTTACAAATGTGTGGTCACCGGAGAAGATTTTTTAGCAAGTTTAGGAAGAGGAAGGTTTGGGGTTATCCTGTCTCCAAGTCAGCCTATACCAGGAGCTTTGTCTCGATGAGACATACACTAACCAAACAGTACTAAGTTTCGCCACTGTACAAAACCTCACTCGCTGTCACTGTGACTGCTGTTCACTGGCACACGAAATCATGGTCCAAACATTGTCTCAGTCATTGCCATGTGTACAGCACATAAGCTATATGT
The DNA here is from genome assembly GCA_005239505.1 of Nicotiana paniculata. NCBI lineage: Eukaryota > Viridiplantae > Streptophyta > Magnoliopsida > Solanales > Solanaceae > Nicotiana > Nicotiana paniculata. The sequence continues at coordinate 33,498 of ML351606.1, read as the reverse complement.
TAGACTTCTCATGACACGTCAGGGTTTACCATACTGGAAAAAAATAATTGGACATATGACTTATATGCTCCAGCTTGAAAAGAAGTTTCAAGCATATGCCCAGATTCATTGCACAAAATTTGTAGAGTATTCTATAACATGGTGTTAATTTAAAAAGATTACTTTGAAGTAATAGGATCCTTCTAATTAAGGTAACTTATAAAAGTAGGCTAACAACTCATATATAGGAAACAAAAATATAATGAGTTTAATCATCTAGACCAGTTGTTTTCTCTCCGGTCGTCTCTCTCTTTCATAAAATCAATGTGTTTGCTTTCCTTTCAAGGTCAAATAGACTTTGCTACTTCATTTTTAAATTAATAATTTTCTTCAATTAATGACAAGAATGAATAGCACAACTACTATCATATGCATCTTTAACATGATGCAAACTTTTTTATGAAGAGGGTATTGCACAAAATATGGGTTTTACTTTTGAAAGGTCAATAAGGAGGAAATAATGCGAAGGGAAAAGTAAGTAGCAGAAAGCAAAGAGCAAGTTCTTGGCCATGTTTGCTCGGGGTTAGTAAAAGTCATCGCTTCGTTGCCTAAAGCAATGAAGTGATGTGAAACAAGGGGTTATTGCTTCATGAATGAAGTCATGCACTTTAGAAAAGTGTCTGCTTCAAACACTGAGGCTTCATTTGTTTGCACTCAATGGAGATCTGAATCTTAATCATCCAGATCTCAGATATTAAGTGAGTTTGTTTTTAAAGTCTGAATCTAAATTATTCAGATCTTAATCATTAAATGTGTTTCTTTTTTTACTTCACAACCACTTAATGGGTCTGAATAGGTCTGTATAATTAAGATCTATAACAGAGACTTAATTTCATTAAGATGCTATCACATATTCATTATTAACTACCGCCACCGCCTACCGTTATCAACCACCACCATACTCAACCACCACCACCACGCCACCATCATCCTCAATCATAGCGGCCACCATTATCGGCCATAACCACCCACTATCCCCGCCACTCCGACAACCATATATCATTATCACCCACAATCAACACTCATCCACCTCAACTACCACAACTGACCACGCTATCACCATCAACAATCACAGCCAACACTGCCCATTATTATAACATACCACCACCCACCCACCACCTTTCTCAGTCACAACTACTACCACCACCCGCCATTATTAACTATCACCATCCACCACCACCATCCTCATTCAGAATCGCCGCCACTACCAATCACTACTAGCTACTAGCATGAACAACAATCATCAACCAAAACTACCACCACTCACCGCCTCTAATCGGCATTCACCGGTTAGCCATCACCACCAACAACTATCATATTTTAAAAAATTATATATTTTATTGATAGAATATTTGATTAATTAGTATTTCATTTGAATTTTATGTTTATTAATTTTTAAATAAAAATAAATTTTATACATTCAGATGTTAAAAATCAAACAGTCTTAATTATTTCTATCCAGATCTTAATATACATCTTAATATATTCAGATGTGTATTCAGATTCAGATGTCTTAATCTTAATACACATCTTAATATATTCAGATGTGTATTCAGATTCAGACGTCTTAATCTTAGAAAAAACAAATGAGGCCGGACACACAAATTGATCCCAAGGAAAAGCGGTTGGTTCTTTTTATTTTCAAGTTTGAAGAGATGAAATAATATCAGTATTATTGTACATCAGATGCTGAAATTACTCAAAAATACAATTTGGTTACCGTAGTACTGAAGTCATATATTTTGGTATTTACTACTTCTAGTAAGTTGTGCAATTCACTTCAAAAAAGCATATGCTTCTCATCAGGCGTTGAGCTTCAAGCCCCATGGACCTTGTCTATTTGTTGCGGTTCTCTCTTTTAAACATTGTGTATGAAGCACATCCGTAAAGTAGCCAATGCAAGGGACAAAAATAACAGTCAGTCAATCATATAAATAATTAACCTCTAGGTACATACCACATATGTGCACATTCATATGGTGGAGAAGGCGGGTTCATAGTATAACCTCGGTGAACTATGAGAAGAGCTATCTGCAATACATTGAAACTCGCGTAAATAAGACAGGACAAATAATTTAACACGCTTTGGGTTGATGACAAGATAATAACCTGGCAAGCCTTTTTTCTCATGAGCAAGCTGAAGTTACTACTCACAGTAACTTGATGCAGGAGAAAATAAAGAAGATTCCTCCGTTGCTTTTCATGTTCACCATCTTGTAAAGCTTCAAGAGACTGCAGGGGTTTACACATAAGAGTGGAAAATGCAACTAGGACCACAGATAGCATCAATAGAAAGAAAATTACCACACAGCACTTAAATTACATAGCTGAGTGAATAACATGCCTGTAGAAAAGGCTGGAAAAGATCAAAGATTTCCTTATGGCTTTTTTCATTTCGAGTGTGGAAACACTGACCCAATAGTGTATTGCGCATCACACTTGGAGACAATGAAGTCTTCAACCAAAGCTTATATCCTTAACGAAGTGTGATTGGAGAAATGTCAGGTATTAGCTGAAGGAGTAAATTCAGAACCTTAAAATGGTATATATGGAAAACATACCAAGCATCTCAAACAATAATCTGAGACAATTAACTGCACAAGAAAATTCTGGTGAATCATCGCTGATATGGTTAAGAACGACACTCAGAAAAATGGGATAACGATCTAATATGCCTTCTTCAAATGCTGGAGGCTCCAAGAATCCAAGCCTTCAAGACAAAGATAGATAACAATAAGAAAAAATAAAAATGATAAATACAATAGCTCATGCACGTGGGGACAGAAGCCAACTACTTCCTACAATGCTTTGATCCCAAGCCATACAGTTACTCGATCCAACTCAACCCTAGGCCTTGGATTCTGACTAGACAATGACAACACGTCTGCTGCCAAATAAGAAATGTACTTCTTCAGCAAAGGCTGCAAAGCATCCAAATCTGTTGATTGCCTACAATGAAAGACAAGAATAAAAACGACATCAATAAGGTGTGCACATATTAGTTACTACTAATGGTCTAGTAACTCAAAATAGAGGAAGTATTTCCTAAAGAACGGCTATTCTAAAATACTTCAGGATGCTAATCTGTGATATCAATGCAGAAATTTTTTTTGATAATGGATATCAAGGCAAAAAATTAGAGCCTAGTTATTTCCATAATTTGCATAAAAGGGCCACAATGAGCTAACTGCATTTCTTCTTTTTTCTTCTTTTTTTTAATAACTACCTTAGTTATCTCTTGAACACGGAAGCCGACTCTCGTTCTTTGGACCAACCTATGACCGAATAAAATGAGTTCGTCTACTATTTTACAAGCTGATCCTTCTTAGATTGGCACGGAGCAGCTTCTTCTCCAGTCTCTGGTTTTGCATTTGAGGAACTTGGGATCTGAAACAAGCTCCACCTGCAGAACCAAGAGGACCAGCTTGGTTTATTTAGAGAGGAAAATTCATTCAAAGAGGATGGAATTTCTATTAAAGAGTTCATTCAAGGAGGGTGGACTTTTTTTAAATGCTTCAGTAGAACTTGGAGAAACAAGCCGTTTCACATAACTCCTCCTCGTGAAACACTCAATGGGTCAATCCTCACTCATTTGGGCTCTCACTTATAATTCTCTTTTGTTTTTCAATTAGGAGTCAATGGGCATGCCAGCCTATTGAAGAAGAAGAAATTCTATAGTTCTCCTACATTATATTAATCACAGTTTCCCTATATTGGTAAGATGAGTTTTCCCTAAAGGATTTGCAGTTGAGTGAATTTATCAAGCTTGCAGTCTTGTCCGAGGGCAGAGCTAATCAGGCAAGTCATTCTTGTACCTTTGTCGCCTTTGTGCTGTGTGAATAATATATACCTACTTATCAAAAAAACTGAGTATGTCCAGACATGTTCCCTCCTCCTTTCTAGTTCCATTGTCCATCAACAACAAATCATCCACAGTGGTTTTGCAAATAGAATTCTAGCATTCTCAACCGGAAAGCCACCCAACCCAAAACTGCCATTATTAGTGGTGCCTATACTGTTTTTTTTTCTGATAAGATGCCTGTGCTGTTTCGTGATATGCTAAGGCAATATATCCCACATAATTACCAGCTTTGATGTCCTTTAAAATATCCAGAGGTAAAGCGTTGAAATGGTTCTCTTCTTATTGTAAATTATGAATCCCACCGAAAATGGGTTTCTGGGTGGAAGAAGACACCTATCCTGCTATATGCATCTCCAAAAAAAGAAATGAAATAGTCCTTGCATAATTTATGGCAGAACACAGTGAGCAGTCAAGATAAGTTTTAAGGTGATATTAACAGTTCTAGACAATCAAGGAGTCCTACAGATTTATATCGACATCTAAGTTTCCTTAGGCATGAGATTTTCTTTCATCTAAGGAATAATATTACAAATCAATTTAAAACAGTTATCTAGTCAGGTGCAAACTACTGATGGACAATGTTAAGTCTTAACTGCAATAACATTTGAAGAAACAAATCAGTGCAGGCATAGCAATTTAAGCTAAAAGAACCTAGAACAAAGTACTCTTATATAGCACTAATAATAAGACATTAATATCAAATTCATAATTAGGGTAGGAGGTTAGGTAGCCGAGCATTTTCCTTGTCTATACCAGTAGTATTAGTGTACGACTTAGTGTTAGTCTTGTATTTTCATATTCTTAGATTTCCGTATTACTCCTTATTTCTTTCGCTTCAATTACCGGAACAAGCGTCTCTACCTTCTCAAGGTAAGAAGTATGTGTGCACGTTGCCCTTCCCCAGACCCCACTTTGTGGGATTACACTGGGTTTGTTGTTGCCGTTGTTGTTATCAAATTCAGAAAACTTTTTTTTAATGAAGTAAGTGATTTCAAATCAAATTCAGAAAACTTAATAACCTTATACTTCTCTGTTGTCAAAACCACATTTGCTCGACCAAAAATGACAACAGCATATAATTGGCTAGAGTTACAAACTACAGAATATAGTTGCACACGAAGTCCAATAGAAACAATACCTCAATTTACTCATGCGTCCAGCCAGCCGCAAACCTATAGAACGAGCTCTTCGGCCTTTATGGAAAAGTAATGCATAAACTCCCTAAAATACAAAAATGATATAATCAAATGAAGATGACTATAACAAAAACAGCTGAAGCATGACATGAAGTAGAGACATTAAGTAATAGAAAGGCAGGTCAAACCGGATACTGCTGGTGCCCACCCAAGGTCAGTTCATGAGATTTGTCGATTGCGTCAATGAATGTTTCAAATTCACTTGCCAAATAAGAATCATCTAACAAAATTGGGAACATCAAAACCTGCAACTCAAAAAAGAGAGATCTATATCATCACAGAGAAAAAAAATGACCACAAATCAAGACAGAATGGGAAAAAAAGGAGAAAAGAATGGATGGAAAGTAGGATCAAATCAGTCAAGTAAACTAAATCTTATTTTCTTCTGATAAACAGGATATTCGTGATCATTTACATCATCTAGAAGAAGAAAATCGAAGTTTCATAAAATTGTTCAGAATTAGGCTTGATTTTCATGTGTATGTAACCTGCATGGCTTATCAATTCAACCAACATTCCACTTGCAATGCAGCCCTTAATGCGCAGCGCGGGGTTCGGAACAGTGCAAATTGTAACCAGAGTGCATCGGTGCTGGCCATGTCATTTGCAATGATTTTTTGCGTACTATTGACACAGTAGCTAACGCACATCTAGAGATGATGTAAGTGGGATAGCCAGACAGTTCAAATCCATCTTATTTAGCAGAAAAACATATATTCCTTGCTCATTACCAGACAATCACTTACATAGAACCTGTGTGGGAAAAAAAGTTTTCATTTCCGCCGAGTTCAGTAGCATAAAGTGATGGGACAAAACAAGTTTTGATTTTCCATCTCATAGAAACCACTTTTCCCTCCACTTAGCTTATCCCCTACTAGACTAATGACAAGAATTTAAACTTAACACTTAAAGTTTTTAGGTATTCTATGCCCATGTTGTTTGATTACCTTGTTAGTCATCCTTTAGTTGCTTGATTATTTCCTGTGGTTTTGGATTTTCCAGTTGTAGCTTTATTTTTAAAATTTAAGTACTATCCATTAAGGAAAGCTTTCACAACACTTTTGCTAGCAGGTGTCAGCTGGTCTGGCAGTAAGAAGTTTACTAGATCTCCTAGCTATTTCCTTCATATATTCATGACTTATCATTTATTTTGAGCAGTTCTAAAATGAAGATACATCTGAAATTCGTATTGGATAGCTCCCTCCTTTCCCTCCCTTTCTCTGCTTCTTCTACCTTGTATCTCTCTTCTTCTTTCTCCTTTCTCCTTTTTTTTTTTTTTTTTTTTTATTTTTCACAATTCTCTGCTACTGCAACAGCTTTTGCTAGTATATCTAAGGCAGAAAATGAACCAAAAGATGAATTGGTGATTCATATGAAGATAGAAGAGAAATGTGAATGGAAACACCTCAAACATGACGCTAACTATTTCTCCGCTGTCATGCACAATGTCGTACTCTCCGCATCTTATTCTGTTATTAATCTCTTTAAGGTGCTGACTGATTCTTTCTTCATCAAGAGTGTGCAACACCTCGAGAAGAGGACCAATGGAACTTGGGTCGTATTCTGTACTATAAAGCTCTTGGGCTTGATGGTATTGACATATGCATTGAGTGCACTGGCGCATTTCCCTAGATGTTCTGTCCAATAGGAGCTTTAGAGGAGAATCACTGCGATCATCCTTAAAATAATTATAGAAAGTTTCCAGAAGAGGTCCCATCAGGTCCCAGGAACCACACCAAATATGATTTTCTTCCGGCAAAAAGATCAAGTAGTTGAATGCATCTGAAAACCTGCATACAAAAAGGGAAACTGACTTAATTAAATTGGAAAGTATACAAACAATTGTTTTCTTTGTTTTAAAATGGAAGTTTGGCATGGTCTCCCTATTTCGCTAGTTTTGGGTCAATTAGCAAATGTGGACAAGTATAAGTTACGAGGAACGAGAATTGGGAGCAAGAAAAAAAGAAGATGATGGAGAAGCAAACCATTCTTCTTTGAGCAGGCGGAAACGATGTCGCTTGAGAAGGTCTACAGATGCAATGTCGTCGTCGTCTTCGATGCCCCTCCATCGGTCCAATAGCTCTCTCCTTGTGACCACTTTCTTCGACATTCTCCCAACACCTTCGGCTGTCATAGCCCACCTTCAATTGTTAGGGTTTTCCAATGCTTGAAGCCGTGTAGTTTATAACTAAGAAAAATCTCCGCGACGAAAGGAAAGTATCCCGCCTGCCTGCTTCGTATTCCCAGTGTATAGGTGTAAATCCTAATGCATCAAAATATATATCTTCTATGTCTATATCTATGTATTATTAAAACGAGATGAAAAAGCCGTCCTTCAGTGAAATGGCAGCCCAGAGAAAAGCCACTTGAAATAAGTAACTATTAGTTAGTTATTTAGTTAATAATTACTTGTTTCTTATTGTTTTATCTATCTATATATTATTAAAAGGAGAGAAAAAATTATCTTTTAGCCAAGTGACGGCCCATAAAAAAAGTCACTTGGAATAAGTAGTTAATAGTTAGTTATTTAGTTAATAATTAGTTATTTCTTATTGTTTTAATAAAATAAAATTAAAACTATATATTATTAAAAGGAGAGGAAAAACCCTCTCCTTTAACCAAGTGGCGGCCAGAAAAAAGCTACTTGGAATAAGTAGTTAGTTATTTAGTTAATAATTAGTTATTTCTTATTGTTTTAATAATAAAATAAAATTAAAATCTATATATTATTAAAAGGAGAGGAAAAAGCCCTCTCCTTTAACCAAGTGGCGGCCAGAAAAAAGCTACTTGGAATAAGTAGTTAATAGTTAGTTATTTAGTTAATAATTAGTTATTTCTTATTGTTTTAATAATAAAATAAAATATTATATAAAAAACAAAAATTAAAAAAGTTGTTCTTTCAAATTGGAGTTTTTAAATTATTTTAATATAATAAACTAAAATATCAAAAGATAAATAATCGCCAATTTAAATTTCTTTGTTTTTTTAATAATTTTGTTTTTTATTTTAAAAATAAAAATTTTGATTTTTTCAGAAAATATTATTGAGAATAATAAATAAAATATAAAATATATATCTATATCTACATATTATTAAAACAAGAGAAAAAAGCCATCTCCTTTAGCAAGTGGCGGCCTAGAAAAAAGCCACATGGCATAAGTAGCTAATCGTTAGTTATTTAGTTAATAATTAGTTATTGGTTATTGTAATAAAATCTTTTCTAATAAAAAACAAAAAATTTAAAAAGTTGTCCATTTAATAACAAACAACTAATTACTAACTAAATAACTAATTATTAATTACTTATGACATGCGGCGTTTTTCTTATTAACTACTTATGCCATGCGGCATTTTTTTAGGCTTCTACTTGACTAAATAGATAAAAATTTTATTTTTAAAAATATTAAAAAATTATTTAAAAAAAAGAAATTCGAATTGGCAGTTTTTTATTTTTTGTAATTTTAGTTTTTAGAATAATACAAAAACTCCAACTTGAAACTACTCTCCAATTTGAATGGACAAACTTTTAAAAATTTTGTTTTTTATTATATAATATTTATTTTATTATTAAGAAAATAAGAAATAACTAATTATTAACTAAATAACTAACTATCAACTACCTATTCCAAGTTGCTTTTTTCTAGGCCGCCACTTGGCTAAAGGAGAGGGCTTTTTCCTCTCCTTTTAATAATATATAGATTAAATATCTACTAAATAATAAAATAAAATATTTTATAATTAAAAATATTTTTAAAAAAAATCATTCAAATTGGAGAGTAGTTTCAAGCTGGAGTTTTTATGTTATTTTAAAATTTAAAAAAAATTATAAAAACAAAAAATCTATGTATTATTAAAAGGAGAGGAAAAATCCCTAAGTGGTAGCCTAGAAAAAAAGTCACATGACATAAGTAGTTAATAATTAGTTATTGATTATTGTTTTTAATTTAAATATCTACAAAATAATAAAATAAAATATTTTATAATAAAAGGCGAAAAAAAAGTCCATTCAAATTAGAAAGTAGTTTCAAGTTAGAGTTTTTAAATTATTCTAAAATAATAACTAAAATTACAAACAATAAAAAAAATGGTAATTTAAAGTTTCTTAGTTTTTTTTTTAGTAATTTTTGTTTTTATTTTTACAATAAAAATTTATTTATTCTGAAAATTCTATTGAGAATAATAGAATAAAATATAAAAATATATCTATATCCTCTATTATATTATAAAACGAAAGTAGCATACAAAAATTTTAATAATGTAATATGCTAATAAAAGTTTCTATTAACAATGCAATAATATTAAATATTGGATAATTTTTCTATTAACAATGCAATAATATCTATATATTTTTAAAATGATAGAAAAAGCCCTCTTCTTTAGCCAAGTGGCAACCTAGAAAAAAGTCACATGGCAATAGTAGTTAATAAATAGTTATTCAGTTGATATTAGTTATTGATTATTATTTTGAATTTAAATATTTATAAAATAATAAATTAAAATATTTATAATAAAAAATGAAAATAAAAAAATGTTTATTCAAATTGGAGAGTAAACAATAGGATAAAATTTAAAATCAGAAAATATTTCAAGAGTAATAAAATATATAACTCATATTATATTACAAAAAGAAAGCGAGCAAACAAATATTAAACAAAGAAATATGCTAATAAAATTTCTATTAACAGTGTAAAAATACTAAACATTGGATAAAAGAATAAAGAAAACTATAGAAAAAAAAAGTTATTTAATGACTATATACGTCCCTTTAATTTAATAGTGATAAAATTTAATTATCATGCTTCCAACATATCTTTACTGAAACAATTCATTTAAACGAATTGTAGATCTTTGCAAATTTATTTTTAATTTTATATATTTTATTCAACAGGTCTTTATATTTATACACAATAAATTTGAAAATAACACATATGAGATTTGAAAATGTTCATTTCTTCTATTCAAATTACTAGTCTTATGGTATGTCAGAATAAATATTTTTTTTAAATTACATAATTAATATGATTAAATAATATAATTGAATTCTAATAAAAATAAAATAGATAACTTTCTAAAAATATAAATGTTGATCCCATTTAGCAGGCAGAATAAAGGATGAAATCTTGTAAATGGAAGTTTTCAAAAAATAATAAATAGCTTATAAAAATTATTGTCAATTTTTCCTAATATAGAAACAAACAAGTAAAAACATTACTTTCATTAGGATAAATTTTATAATAATACAAATTGATAAGTGGTATTATAAACTTTAAATATGAATAATATTTAATTAATAATTTATAAAAATATATTTATGGGAAAAAATAAAATTAATTAATAACAGCTCATTTAGAATATATTTTTATCTTTTACTATTTTTTCCTTATTGTAAGTCTGCAAATATTAATAGAAAAATAATTATTGAGTGCATGATATTCTACCATTGTTGAGTAAAATCTACTCATTTCGAATACATTTTTCTTTATGATTCTGCAGGTTAAAATAGTTACTGAGCGTAATTTTTAAATTATATAAAAATTTAATAAATAAAATTTAAGTGGATTTTGAAGTTCTTAATATTAAAATTAACATGCAGTGTGTTATAGTTATGTTGCATAGTCCAAATAAGGAAATAATTTACTTAAGCTAAAATCTTACTGATTTAAACTTTTAATTATTTGATTTTTCTACATAATTCAAATTAAAAAAATTAATAACCAAAACTTTAACTGATTTAGAATTCTTCATATTTTAAAATTACAGTAATTGTTTCCAATGATTATTTTTATGTTGTTTCCATACTATAATGAGCTATATATTTATGTTTTTTTCATATATTTCGACCTGCATTATTTTAAAAAATGATTTTTAAATTTTTATGGTATTTAGAATTTTAGATGGTTAGAATGGGTTAAAGATTATAGGCAGTCAAAACAAAGACAACGTTTTAATGACATAAGTATATTTTTCAAGAAAATAATTATATAGACTACACTTTAATTTGGGAGAAAAGCATGCCTTTAATGGAACCATAAAATGCTTAATTAAATATGATATGTACGTTTCTAATTAGTTTCTATAAATAATTTTTTCAATTTGATTTATTTTGATGTCCTAAATATTAGGATTTCCTATGTAGTAGTTTAAATAAGCAAATTTTAATAAGCAATTTTTTAGTCGACTTAAAAGTGTTAAATATTAGGGTCCTACACTGTCTATTGTGATGCCTCGAGGTTGTCCTTAGAGAAATATTGATGCAGGATGGTAGGGTGATTGCCTACGCGTCCAGTCAGTTGAAGGTTCATAAGAAGAATTATCTAGTTCATGACCTCGAGTTAGCAGCTATTGTTCACGCCCTAAAGATCTGGCGTCATTATTTGTACGGTGTTCCCTGTGAGATTTACACTGATCACCGGAGTTTGTAGCACTTGTTCAGGCAGAATGACCTTAACCTACGTCAGCGGAGGTGGTTGGAGCTACTGAATGACTATGATATCACTATATTATACCATCGGGGGAAGACCAATGTAGTGGCCGACACCTTGAGTCGCCGGGCGGAGAGTTTGGGGAGCTTGTCATATCTTCCAGCAGTTGTGAGGCCTTTAGAGCCTTGCTGGGTATTAGCTTGCGTGGTTGCTCGGTCTTCTCTCGTGACCGCATCAGAGAGCGTCAGTATGATGAATTCCACCTTCTAGTTCTTCAGGATAGGGTCCGGCGGGGTGATGCCAAGGATGTGACTATAGGTGATGCTGGCGTGATGAGGATGCAGGGTCAAATTTATGTGCCCAATGTGGATGGCCTTCGGGAGATAATTCTTGAGGAGGCCCATAGATCACGGTACTCCATTCATCCGGGTGCCGTGAAGAAGTACTAGGACCTGAGACAACACTATTGGTGGAGAAGGATGAAAAGGGATATAGTTGGATTTGTGGCCAAGTGTCTCAACTGTCAGCAAGTCAAATATGAACATCAGAGACCAGGAGGATTACTTCAGCAGATTGAACTCCCATAGCGGAAGTGGGAGAGGATCGCCATGGACTTTATGGTTGGACTTCCTCGGACTTTAAGAAAGTTCGATGATATTTGGGTGATCGTGGATCGTCTGACCAATTCGTCCCATTTCATTCCAATGTTAACCACTTATTCTTTAGAGAGATTGATTGAGATTTATATCAGAGAGATTGTCCACCTTCACGGTATTCCAGTATCTATCATCTCAGACAGAGTTACTCAGTTCACATCACGGTTCTGGAGATCCGTACAACAGGAGTTGGGCACTAGGGTGGAGCTGAGCACAACCTTTCACTCTCAGACGGACGGGCAGTCCGAGCGCACGATTCAAATTCTTGATGATATGCTCTGCGCTTGTGTGATGAAGTTCGGAGGGTCATGGGACCAACTCTTGCCACTCGCAGAGTTTGCCTGCAACAACAGTTACAAGTACAACATTCAGATGACACTGTATGAGGCTTTGTACGGTAGGTGATATGCTCGAATTACACCTTAAAATAGTGTAAAGCGATCGATGTCAAATATAGTAACCCAACAAGGTTGGGGTCGAATCCCACACGGAATAGGCGTGAAAAGTTTACTTTGGTAGTGTGAATCTTAACTCAAATCGTATCTCTATTCCGTAAATTGTAACAAGAATATGGGAATAGATTATGTGGTAATTTGATCGAAATAGTGACAAGTATGATTAATTAAAATTGTAATTAATGTGATTAACTAAGTGTCCCCTTCAATGAAATGTAATGCTAATAGGTGTTAATATGATATATTTCTAATGGAAGGCCCTTTAGATATGCAAATGATTTCTAAATGACTACCCAATATTTTTCAATAGTTGGGTAGTACTTCTTCTTTATGATTTTTCCAAATGTAAAAGAGTTACAATGAAGAGCAATCACTTTATGCCAAATAAAACTCACTTATTCCTTAGCGATGATTCTATTAAACAAGGTTTAAAGCCTCGAGTCTTTGATATTTACTCCTACCAATCCTAACTCACTTTTCCAAGTAAATAAAGGATTTAATGGCACTTGTTAATGTTTGCAACCACCAACAATCAAATTTCTATTAACAGTGTAAAATTTCTACATCTGAAATATGCTAATAAAATTTCTATTAACAGTGTAAAATACTAAACATTGGATAAAAGAATAAAGAAAACTATAGAAAAAAAAAGTTATTTAATGACTATATACGTCCCTTTAATTTAATAGTGATTTTATTATTGGGTATATCACATTGACAAATAAGATGACAATTGAAATTTATTAAAGCAATACGATCTAATTTGTTCAAACAAACCCTGCCCGAGTACGACTGCTAGTTCCCCAACTGACCCAAGCGGCAAAGGAAGAACAATTGTGCAAAACAGTGTAAACAGTCAAAACAAAGACTACGTTTTATGACATAAGTATATTTTTCAAGAAAATAATTATATAGACTACACTTTAATTTGGGAGAAAAGCATGCCTTTAATGGAACCGTAAAGTGCTTAATTAAATATATGATATGTACGTTTCTAATTAGTTTCTATAAATAATTTGTTCAATTTGATTTATTTTGATGTCCTAAATATTAGGATTTCCTATGTAGTAGTTTAAATAAGCAAATTTTAATAAGCAAATTTTTAGTCGACTTAAAAGTGTTAAATATTAGGAAAATAAGTAAATGATTATATTATCTAGTGTAACCTCTATATTAAAAGGGTAAAAAAGGCGAACGACATTTCGCTAATGACCTTCGTGCTTTTAATATAGTACTAGTTTTTATGTACGTGTGTTGCACGTTAATGACACGTGATGATGTAGTCAATTTTTTAAACGAAGGGACATCAAATTAAATTAATAAGATAAATATCAATAATAAAAACAACCCTTAAAATATATGTATATATAATGCCGCCATAATTTAAAATACTTAGAAATGTTATTACATATATTAGCATAATATGGGAACTCAAACTCATTGGATATCATCGTATGAACCTGCAAAAATGATCAATTAAGTTATGACAGTATGACATACTATTATGCACTTATAGTTTATAAATATGCAATGTGATGATATCTTACCTAATACTTCTTTGTATACGATATTTTTTATGTATGTACCATTCTGACGCTTTGCTTGCTCATACATGATAAGAACTTTTGTTGTGGATATTGATATTTCTCTTGAAAGTGCAACATATAGTTGTCCATTGTAACGACCCGGCCAGTCGTTTTGAGAGTTTGAACCCCCCAACCCCTAATAACTGCTTTCCCCACGTTTGTTTATGTTATTGGGACTTGTCGAAGTGTCTAGTTATGGAATTCTGAGAGTTTTGGGACACATAGTCCCTAATTATGAGATTAAGCCTTAGAAATTGGACTGTAGTTAGAACTGTGTGAAGACGGATCCGGAATGGAAATTTGTCAACTCTGTTATCTCCATTGAGTGATTTTGGGGTTAGAAGCGCGTCCGGAGTGTGTTTTCGAGGTCTGTGGTAGATTTAGGCTTGAATTGGCGAAAGTCAGAAATTCGGCGATTTCAGCCGATAGGTGAAATTTTGATATTGAGCTCAGAATGGAATTCAGGAAGTGGTTGTAGGTCTGTAGTGTCATTTGTGACATGTGTGTCAAATTAGAGGTCATTCGGACTAGTTTTGACGTGTTTCGACATCGTTTGTGGATTTTGAAAATATGTTAAGTTCTTAGGCTTGAATTCATGTTTAATTCATGTTTTTGGTGTTATGTGATGTGGTTTGAAGGCTCGGCTACATCTGAAGGATGTTATATGACTGGTTGGTGGTTTTTGATACTCCACCCCCAACTTAGGTTTTTAGCTTCATTCTCAATGTTCAAGGAGGGACGAGTTCAAAAGAGGGAGTTATTTTACAAAAAAAGAGGAAAGGTTTGTAATGAGGTGTCCAACAAAAAGGTTAAAGGCTCAAATGGGGTAACTAGTGATAACATGAATATATTGGGTAGCTTGAAAGGCTCACTGGGTTTTCCATATCACAAAGACTGCCTAAGGTCATTTTTTCAACTAAATGTACTTATCATGAGCATCGAAAAACCAACCGGGCAAGTTCTAGACGACAGAAGTAACACAAGAATTATTTATACAAAAGCTAACACACACGACACACGACTGTTTGACTCAACATAGTTTTATCTCTCGAGTCAACATTTGGCAACTCAAAGCTTCATCATAATTACATGTATAATTCTAAGTAAGCATAGAGTCAAAAAGCGAGCCTCAAGTTCCAAAGTTGATTGCCTTTACAACACAAGATACCTTTTTTTTAATAACACGGAATGGTATAAGTTATTTACAAACACACATGCTTGAGACTAGACACCTACACCAAGCTGGTCAATACGTTTCATCCTACTCCCATGGTTCTACTATTACACCCTTGGAAAAAAAACTGGCGAAGAAAAACAAAGGGGAATTCACTGTTAATTACTACTGATAAACATACGTACAACTATCTACTTGTTTTTTTGTTTATATATATATATATACAAAGATAACATATGTACGAGGACAACACAAGTTAACGATAAACAACAGAAGTATATACAAAATTTTACCGACAACTTTGAAGATCACATATAACACAAAAAGAAAACAAGTACAATAGTTTGAGTATCATACAAGTTGTCCCAAAAGATACTCATACAAGGCTACCCTTCCACACCCAAATAAAGAGCATACATTGTCCTTAATGCATAAGAAATGTAAAACAGAGTTAGGGGCTCCCTGGGGCGCACTAAGCGTTATGGGAGTCAGTAGCATGCTGGGTGTTAGAGGGGTCAATGACAACTAGTGGAACTGGGGCTGCTGAAGCCTCAGCTGGAGAGGTGACTGCTGCTATAGGTGGAGTATCCTCATGTCCTGCTACTGAAGGTGGAGTCCGAGAGCTGCTGGCCTCACCTGCTAATGGAGGAATGTCTGATGTTGTGGCCCGAGTAGCGGTGTAAACTAGTGACCGTTGTATTGCCAACTGTACCTGAGCTTCCTCTTCTTCCTCTGCAGCTGTGATGACGACAACCTTCTTGACCTTCTCCTAAGGGCCTTCATCATCAGCTGAAAAGTCCTCCTCATCAGTTTCCTCCTCAGATGACTCCTCACCCTCGGACTCTACTGAATGTCCAGACTCCTCCCCGGAAGGTATGTCAACTGGCTTAGAGGAAAGTGGGGCCTCAGAGGAAAGTGGGGGATGCCTGGGTTGTCATCAGTGTGGAGAAACCAAGACCTAGCCCAGTCTCCGATGCGCCCGCTCCCTGCTCTCCTTCCTTGGGCAGGAAGGAAGAGAAATCAAACTCTAGATTCTGCAGCTTGTGGAGCTCAGTTTTCAATGTAGTCACATCAGCGCGGAGCGTTGGCAGGTCTCCAACCTCACAACGCTCAATCCTCCCAATCCTGGCCTCAAGCCCCTTCAGGCGACCCGCATAAGATATGTGTTGTTGTTGTAGGTCCGTCACTGATGACTGAATGAGGGTCGGGGGCCTGCCTGATAAGTGTAGGGAGGACTCTTAGAATTGGTGTGCTGAGCTAGGATACCAAGCCTCGAAAGGATTGGCAATGAAGCAGGTGGCTGGGCAATGATCTGAGAGGTAGGTTGTGGGGCAGTAGTAGATGCCTCTGCGGTTTGAGGTGCAATAGGAGTCTGGGAGTCGGAGATTTATGTCTCGGTGGGAATCTAAATCTGAATCCCTGGAGGAACAACATCTACCTTTGTCACTGCATCACTAATGCGTGTGATGTCGATATCCTTCTTCGATTTTCCCATCTTGTCAGAATGTGGCATTGTAGGAACATTTGCAGCTTTATAGCGAGCTGTGATCAAGCATGGGAAAGGAAATGATGTGGCTTTCTGCCATGCCCGGACCTATCTCTTTGGAAATGATGTCACCCACATCGATTGTGATCCCGATCATAATGCAAGCAATGAGAATAACTTTCTCAATGCTTATGTCTGTTTCATTTCGGGTTGGGATCAAGCGGGAAGTGACAAAACTGAGACAGAATCAATCCTCTCGTGTAAGATCCTCCTTGTATATTTTGTGTGGAGGGTCAATCCAGGTTGGGGTACCTTTGGCAATCATTGATGCAACCCAATCTCGCTCACAATCTCTATTGGCCAATTTGGCCTCATACTCCGTTGTATTAGGGCACTAGGTTGAGAAATAATGATTATGAATTGCCGCCCCATCACAGTATACCTCCTTCCCCCGAACTAGAACAATGTTGCAAAATATTTTGTTGCGCTTGTGGTGAGCTGTTATGGAGGCTCCATAAGATGCATAGAACTCCCGCACCAATGTTTCATTAATTTCCTTAGGCAGAAAAGTGAAACACTCCCACTTTCTAGCTTTGATGTTCGCTAAAATATGAGGGTATTGTTCCTGAAGGCCGTTCAGACTTAATTGTTTCTCAGCTAGGATTTTTCGTTTTGAGAGCCCCTCTCTATATACAGAGTCCTAGAATCAGGGAGCGGGAACCTAAGCTGGAAATCATCGCCTTGTTTTCGCCTTGCCTCAACCTGTAGATTAATAGCTGGAAAAGTCTCCTCTTCATCAGACTGGGAGTGACTTTCATCAATGGATTGGGGTGGTGCTTGTCGTTAACGTTTTGCCGGTGGTGCTTGACGGCTGGAGGAAGCTCTTTTATTAGTCGAAGTTGTATGTTTTTGGTGAGGCATATATGCAAAGAACGACGTGTGAGTGATGTAGTAGACATAAGGAAAATTTAACTGAGAAAATCTACTATGCGACAGGTTGTGCGATCACATAACCACTATGCGGACCGCAAACCTGTCGCAAAGTAACAATGTGCTGAGAAGGGTTGATTATGCGATGACTTATGCGATCGCATATCCATTATGCAGTTCGCATATTCATCAAAAAATCAAATGCAAGAAAAGTTCATCACATTATGCGATCGCATAGTCTGCCGCAAAGATAGATCTGCGATCGCAAAACTACCGCAAACACTAAGCTACATCAGGCATCCAACTGTTGAGGTCTGCAACGACTCTGCGGTCAGCATATCAACTATGCGATCACAGAGTTTCCACATTGTACCATCTTCCTCAGGTTGCCTAGGGTTTGGAATGCGACACGTATGCGGACCGCACAACGAGTATGCGGACCGCAAAACTCATCGTTCTCAGAGCTTCGCTCACCCTAACAATGGATACCCTAATTTCATGACCCACAAGCAATATTTTAACATGTTTATTAGGATGTCCCCCCCCCCCCCCCCCCCCCCCCCCATTGCAAGCAAATACCCACTGGGACGAACAGGGGTACACTAACAACAATCAAAATATTAAAAAAAAAGAAAAAAATCACACTGAAATTTAACCTAAACTAAAAGAAGTTACGAGAAATAGAGGTTAGAAGAGGTTGACATACCAGAGGATGAATTAAGATGAACAACAATTTTTAAAGGTGAATCCACAGATTTTTGCTAGGCTCGTTGAAATCAAGAAGCCGTTTCTCGTTTGTTTGTCTTTCTCTTCTTTTTTTTTGTTTAAAGTGCAGAGTGTTGTGAGTGTGGCCATTTATGGTGAGATATAAGAAGAGAGTAGGAACTTAACTGGGCATATTTGTGATGGGAAAGTGGCTGCATAACCTGGTATGCAACCACATACTAGTATTGCGGTGGGGTATTGCTAAGGTTACCCAAGATTCACAATGCGACGCACTATGCAATCACATAACTGAAATGTGGTTCACATAGTGAACCTTGGAACCGCATTCCAACCATCCAAAAGTGCCAAACTAATTGTCCAGGTTTGCGATGACGATGCGATCCGCATAGTGAAAATGCGATCGCATTTGTGTCGCAAACTGGACATTCTTTCTTAGCTTCTCTTTCATTTACAATTTTACTTTGTTTGTGAAATTTTGAACCACCTTCACTCTAACACAGACTTTAAATTGCTCAATTAAATAAAATTGACAAAAGTTAAAATTTACAAGACAAAAAGGGTGTTACCACGTATGGGTTGCCTCCCATGAAGCGCTTGATTTAACGTCGCGACACGACGAAGTTGGAATTCTTTTGGATTCATTCATCGGTCGAGCATGGACCGTCTTTAAGAGACAATTGCTCCACCACATGTCTTTCTCCATCAGTGCCCAAATAATGCTTGATGCACTGACCATTTACTTTGGGTTAGCCTCAGTCCATCCTCATATGCTAATTCCACGGCACCAAATGGGGACACATCTACCACTTTGAATGGACCAGACCATTTTGATTTGAGATTGTCTGGAAACAATTTGATCTCTTGAGTTGAAGAGCAACACCAAGTCACCGGACTGGAACTCCCTTTTCAAAATCTTTTTGTCGTGGACAAATTTCATTCTTTCCTTATACATAGTTGCACTTTCATAAGCGTGGAAACGGAATTCCTCCATTTCGTTGAGTTGGGTTAGCCTCAGGTTTGCAGCTTCAGTCCAGTCCAAATTCAACTTCTTCAGAGCCCATATGGCTTTATGCTCTAGTTCCACAGGTATATGGCAAGCTTTACCGAAGACTAACCGGTAGGGAGAAGTACCAATGGGAGTTTTGTATGCAGTGCGGTATGCTCACAATGCATCGTCCAGCTTCCTTGACCAGCCAGTCCTATTTGCATTGACTGTCTTTGCTAGAATGTTCTTGATCTCCCGGTCGGAAACTTCTACCTGGCCGCTTGATTGGGGATGATAAGGCGTGGCTGCCTTATGCTTGACACCGTATTTCTCTAACAACCCAATGAAAACCTTGTTGCAGAAATGAGACCGACCGTCACTAAGAATGGATCTAGGAGTGCCAAACTGCGTGAAGATGTTTTTCTTTAAGAACACAGTCACACTCCTTGCCTCATTGTTTGTCAAGGCAATAACTTCAACCCATTTGGACACGCAGTCCACAACCACCAAAATATACTTCATACCACAGGAGCTCACAAAGGGGCCTATAAAGTCAATTCCCCACACATCAAATATTTCCACCTCCAAAACAAAGTGTATAGGCATTTCGTGACTCTTGGAGATTGATCCCTGACTCTGACATTGGTCATAAGATTTGACCATTTGGTTGGCATCATGATAGATGGACGGCCAATAATAACCACATTCAAGCACTTTTGTCGTTGTTTGATTGCCTCCATGATGACCACCAACCGGTGAGTCATCGCATGCCTTTAGTGTTTGAATTATTTCTTACTTTGGAACACACCTTCTAATAATGTTATCCGCACAGATACGGAACAAGAATGGCTCCTCCCAATAATATTGCCGACACTCTCTTAAGAACTTCTTCTTTTGGTATGCTTCCAAATTATCCGGGATTAGGTCGCTAACCAAGTAGTTGGCAATGTCGGTGTACCAAGGAGTGGATGAATAAGATAATGCCAAGATTTGCTCATCAGGGAAGGCATCATTGATATCAAGATCATCCTTTGGTTGTCCGTCTTCTTCAAGTCTAGAGAGATGGTCTGCCACTTGGTTCTCGGTGCCCTTTCGGTCCTTGACTTCAAAGTCAAATTCTTGTAATAAGAGGACCCACCAGATTAGTCTTGGTTTGGCATATTTCTTCGCCATGAGGTAACGAAGAGCGGCATGGTCGGTGTAGACCACCACCTCGGATCCCAACAAATAAGCTCGGAATTTTTTGAAAGCATACACAATAACAAGAAGCTCTTGCTCCGTCACCGTATAGTTCATCTGTGCACCATTGGGTGTTTTGCTTGCATAATAAATCGGATGACGAACCTTGCTATGCCGTTGACCCAAGAATGCTCTAATTGCTACACCATTGGCGTCACACATGATCTCGAATGGAAGAGATCAATCCTGTGTGACAATAATGGGTGCCGTGGTGAGCTTCGCTTTTAGATCCTCAAATGCCTTGAGGCACTTGTCATCAAACACAAACTTGGCGTCTTTCTCAAGGAGCTTGCACATAGGATTTGCAATTTTAGAGAAGTCCTTGATAATCCGCCGATAGAATCCGACGTGCACTAGAAAGCTTCGAATACCCTTTACCGATGTTGGTGGAGGAAGTTTTGAGATGATTTCAATCTTTGCCCGGTCAAATTCAATGCCATGTTTTGATATCTTGTGCCCCAAGACAATTCCTTCGTCCACCATGAAGTGGCATTTTTCCCAATTAAGCACGAGGTTGGTCTCCTCACATCTCTTGAGCACTTGTCTATGGTTATCAAGACAATGCTCAAAAGAGTCACCGACCACCAAAAAATCATCCATGAAGACCTCTAGGAAGTCTTCCACCATGTCAGAGAAGATGGACATCATGCATCGTTGAAAGGTAGTCGGAGCGTTGCACAAACCAAATGACATCCAGCTAAAGGAAAATGTCTGGGCAAGTGGATATGGTCTTCTCTTAGTCCTCCAAGGCTATATTGATTTGATTGTAACCGGAATACTCATCGAGGAAGCAATAGAAAGATCTTCCCGCTCGCCGATCACGCATTTGATCAATAAAAGGCATCGGGAAATAATCCTTGCACATGTCATTGTTGAGCTTCCAATAGTCCATGCATACTCTCTATCTGGTGATTGTCCGTGTGGGGATAAGCTCATTCTTTTCGTTGTGAATCACCGTCATGCCCCCTTCTTTGGTACATATTGTACCAGACTAAACCATGGACTATCCGCAATGGGGTAGACAACCCCGACATCCAACCATTTGATAATTTCTTTCTTGACCACTTCTTGTATTGAAGGATTTAATCTTCTTTGGTGTTCCACACTTAGCTTGCTCCCTTCTTCTAATTGAATTTTGTTCTCACATATCCCGACGGGGATTCCTCAGATGTCGGCAATTGTCCATCCAAGTGATTGTCGGTTCTCCCACAAGACATTCAACAGTTCATCAATCTGCACATCATTCAACAAAGACGAAACGATTACCGGTAAAGTGTTATTAGAACAGAGAAATTTGTTCCTAAAGTGTGATGGAAGTGGTTTGAGCTCAAGTTGTGGTGACTCAATGATTGAAGGTTTTGCGGGAGGAGTAGCTCGATTCTCTAAGTCAAGAGAGAGCTTCTTTGGTCCATATGTATAGGACCCATTTCCTTCCAATGCGTTCACTATTTCAACATACCCCTCAATGTCTTCACCATCAGAGTTCACCAAGATTGCCGCCAAAGCCTCATCGAGGCATTCTTCTTCCATATTCATCTCAATAGAATCTTCAACCTCATCAACTACATAAATGACCGAGATTCCTTCGTATGCACTTTGCAATTTCAAACCCTTGCTAGTTTGGAAGGTGACTTCCTCATCATTCACTCAGAACTTGATTTCATGTCATTCCGAGTCCATTAAAGCTCCTCCCGTCGCAATGAATGGTCTTCCTAGGATGATAGGAATCTCCTTGTCTACCGCACAATCCAAAATGACAAAATCGTCCGGGAGAAGGAACTTCCCCATCTTTACCAAAACATCATCAACAATGCCCACGGGTTTCTTAATTGATTGGTCGGCCATTTGCAATCTCATGCTAGTGGGTCTTGGAAACCCCAATCTCGCTTGCTTGTAGATAGCAAGAGGCATCAAATTTATGCTAGCTCCGTTATCACAAAGTGGTATAACAAAGTCTCTCAACCCGATGGTACATGGGATAGCGAATGCTCCCAGGTCTCCATTTTTCTCAACGGTACCCAATGAGTCAAGTTCACCACTTCATTCTTTGCAGTTCTCTTCTTGGTCATCAAATCTTTCAAGTATTTTGCAAACTCCGACATTTCTTGGAAAGCCTCCAAGAATGGGATGTTTACCAACATTTGTTTCAAGATGTCATAGAACTTTTCAAACTTGCCATCGTCCACCCTTCGTAAAAGCCTTTGAGGGAATGGAGGAATAGGTCGAGGAATTGGTGGAGGAGCTTTTGGGGTCTCCTTCACTTTTTCCTTAACCTCTGCATGCTTTGCTTCTTGGATTTTTTCCTCTTGGTAGGCCTTCTCAATTTTAATAACAACCGGCAACTCAACTTGTGATTCCACTTCTTGATCAAGATTTTCTACATCAACCACTTGTTCGCTTTCATCTTGAAGAACCTTACCGCTTCTAGTGGTGATGGCCATGCAATGAGAAGATGGTCCGCTTGCACCACCTTTTGGGTTGACAATAGTGTCACTCGGAAGAATACCCTTTAGCTTGGGAGTTTGTTCTCGTGAAAAATCTCTCATTTGCATCTCGAGCTTTTGAATGGAGGTGGCGTGTGATCCCGCTACCTCGGACATGTTTTTCATTGTTGCATCACTTCGCTCTTGATTTTGCAATATTCTCTCTAGCATCCCTTCCATTTTGGACTCACTCGACGACCCCTCCTTGTATTGTGAGGAGTTTGAATATTGCCCTATTGGTGGAACATAAGGGTTGGAACTTATATTGGCATAATTGTTGTTGTTGTTGTTGTTCCACCTTGATCATTTTGCCAATTTTGTTGCCCTTGCCCTTGCGGGTTTGGCCTCCAATCGTTTTGTTGGCGGAAACCACCTTGAGAATTTTGGACATAATTGGCTTCTTCAAAATCTTGACTTCCCATCAATTGCATGTCTTCCACCATATTTATCTCTTTTGTTTGACTCTCAGTGAACATCTTTGTCAACACATCAATATTGGTAGCAAGACCGGCAATCAATTGGTATGTCTATTGATTGTCTTTAATCATGTTGGTAAGAGAGGTAGTACCATAGAAAATCCCACCGCTAGCATCCTTCGAGTGCCATGCTTGATTATGCTTTGCCATTTTGTCTAGAATTTGAGTAATCCTAGCGAATGACTTGTCCATGAATGACCCATCTGCGGCATTTTTAGCAATGGACTGGGATAGTGGGTTCAAACCCATATAGAATTTCTCCATCAAAATATGGTCTGGGAACCCATGATTTGGTGCTCTCACTAGGTATAGCTTGAACCGATCCCATGCCTCATGTAAGTGCTCCCCTGACAATTGCTTTAAGAAAAATATTTTATCTCTGAGCTCTGACTTTTTGCTATCTGGGAACCACTTTGCTAAGAAGGCTCGGACAAGCTCAGGCCATGATGTGATAGATTGAGGATGTAAGTTTTGAAGCCATTTTTTCGCTTCTCCCGCCAACGAGTACTTGAACACCCGCAACCTCAAAGCATCATCCGTCACATTAGTTTGTTTGTGCATGGCGCATACACCCAAGAAGTTCCTTAGGTGTTGCGTCGGATCATCATCTGTTGAGTTATGGAATAATCCTTCCACTTTTAGCATTAGAATCATCCCATGATCCACTTTGAGTGTAGAGGCACCAACCACCGGAGGGAGGATAACATTGGTTTCATCAAGGTATTCTTTGATGTCGGCAAAAGGGTTCTCCTATTCATCGTAATCAATGTTGGCCATTGTCACCTAGTACACCAAACAAAATGAGCAACGTGTGATGGAATAGAAAAAGATATAAAGTAAAGTACACACTATCTAGTAATTTCAAAACCGTATTCCGCGGCAACGACGCCAAAAGTTGATACGCTCAAATTACACCTTAAAATAGTGTAAAGCGATCGATGTCAAATATAGTAACCCACAAGGTTGGGGTCGAATCCCACAGGGAATAGGCGTGAAAAATTTACTTTGGTAGTGTGAATCTTAACTCAAATCGTACCTCTATTCCGTTAATTGTAACAAGAATATGGGAATAGATTGTGTGGTATTTGATCGAAATAGTGACAAGTATGATTAATTAAATTTGTAATTAATGTGATTAACTAAACCAAGGTTGTGTCCCCTTAAATGAAATGTAATGCTAATAGGTATGAATATGATATATTTCTAATGGAAGACTCTTTAGATATGCAAATGATTTCTAAATGACTACCTAATATTTTTCAATAGTTGGGTAGTATTTCTTCTTTATGATTTTTCCAAATGTAAAAGAGTTACAATGAAGAGCAATCACTTTATGCCAAATAAAACCCACTTATTACTAAGCGATTCTATTAAACAAGGTTTAAAGCCTTGAGTCTTTGATATTTACTCCTACGAATCCTAACTTACTTTTCCGGGTAAAGAAAGGATTTAATGGCACTTGTTAATGTTTGCAACCACCAACAATCAATGAAGAATGAGAAGTAAATAAATATCAATCAACCATTATATATATATATTCAATGTTAAATACCCAATAATATAACACCCATTTAGGGTCCACAACCTTAGTATTTAAAACTAGCTACTCATGCTTAAAGACAAAAAGATGAGAGTAATAAATGTCATAAAGCTTACAAAATACAACAATCTTCACTTCTAAAGCTTCCAAAAGAGAAGAATATTCAATGAGTGTATTGTAGCCCAAAAACCAGACAAGAATGACCCAAAAAACCTCAATAAATCTATTTATGGTGGACTAAAATTCTGGGTGAAAAACGGACAAAATTGCCCTTCCATGTCAACTATGCGACCGCATTCCTGTCGCATAACAGGAATGCGGTTCGCATTCTTCATGGAGCCATCGTAGATACAAACCCTAGTTTCGAGGTGCGTCGCCGCATTCATGTTGTGCGATCCGCATTGTTGATATGCGACCGCACAATTGCATCGCATTTCTGAGCTCAACTTTTGGTGTTGGAGGTTTGCGGTCCATTATGCGGTTCGCAAACCAGTTATGCCATCACATAATGGACCGCATTTTTGCACTTGAATTTTTGCCAAACAATCTGTTGAACTATGCGGTCCGCATAGAAGATATGCGGTCCCCCCTTGTTGATTATGTGATCGCATCTTGTCTTTTTCTTATCCTTTTCAGCTTTTTGATCTCTTTTACATGTTCTTGAGTTTCAACCCTCATGCAGTGCAAAACATCAAATTCCATAAGTATAAAAGATAAATGCACTTAAAAACAAGCTAAAATCTAAGGTATTTGGTATTAAATGTGCCGAAATTCTCCGGCACATCAGTAGGCGGTGTCGATCCCCAGTGGGTTGGTTTGAGTTGGGCGAGGCATGATTGTTGGGTACATATTTGGTCTAGGATGCCCTGGACAAGGTGAAGGTGATTCAGTATAGACTTCGCACAACCCAGTCCAGGCAGAAGAGTTATACGGACTAGAAGGTTCACGATTTGGCATTTATGACTGGTGATCGAGTGTTGCTTTGGGTATCGCCTATGAAGGGCGTCATGAGGTTCGGGGAGAAGGGTAATCTAAGTCTGAGGTTCATTGGTCCTTTTGAGATACTACGGCGTGTTGGGGAGGTTGTTTATGATCTTGCCTTGCCTCCCAGCCTGGCAGAAGTTCATCCTGTATTCCACGTTTCTATACTCCGGAAGTATCACGGGGATCCGACTCATGTAGTAGATTTCAGCTCAGTCCAGTTGGAGAAGGATCTATCTTATGTTGAGGAGCCAATAGCCATCTTGGATAGGCAGGTCAGAAAGCCCGGGTCGAAGAATATTGCATTGGTAACGGTTCAGCGGAGGGGTTAGCCGGTCGAGGAGGAGACTTGGGAGGCCGAGCAGGATATGCGCAGCCAGTACCCTCATCTTTTCACAACTTCAGGTAAGTCGTAATACTCGTTCGAGGATGAACAATCATTTTAAGAGGAGGAGAATGTAACGACCTGGCCGGTTGTTTTGAGAGTTTGAGCCCCCAACCCCTAATAATTGCTTTCCCCGTGTTTTTTTCCTGTTATTGGGACTTGCCGGAGTGTCTAGTTATGGAAATCAGAGAGTTTTGGGACACATAGTCCCTAATTATGAGTTTAAGCCTTAGAAATCGGACCGTTGTAGGAACTGTGTGAAGACGGAACCGGAATGGGAATCCGTTGACTTCGTTAGCTCCGTTGAGTGATTTTGTGGCTAGAAGCGTGTCCATAGTGTGTTTTCGAGGTCTGTGGTAGATTTAGGCTTGAATTGACGAAAGTCAGAATTTCGGCGCTTTTGGCCGATAAGTGAAATTTTGATATCGGGCTCGGAATAGAATTCCGGAAGTGGCTGTAGGTCTACAGTGTCATTTGTGACATGTGTGTCAAAACTTGAGGTCATTCAGACTAGTTTTGACGTGTTTCGACATTGTTTGTGGATTTTGGAAATATGATAAGTTCTTAGGCTTGAATTCATATTTAATTCGTGTTTTTGGTGTTATGTGATGTGATATGAAGGCTCGGCTAAGTCTGAAGGATGTTATATGACTGGTTGGTAGTCTTGGTTGAGGTCCCGGGGCATCGGGTGTGTTTCAGATGCTCAACAGGCTAATTTTGGACTTAGAAGATATCAATTTTTTGCTGGTGCTAGTTTCCTTATATGCGATCACGTGAGGGGAGACGCGATCGTGTAGGCTAAATTATGGCAAGGGAAATTTTGTTCTTTGCATTCGCGTGAGGGTAGATCTGAACGCGTAGGTATGTCAAGGTGTTGAATCACGAATGTGTGGGCTATGTCGCGTTCGCAAACAAGAAGCGAGGAAGCAGTGGGTCGAGATAATGCCCTTCGCGATCGCGTGAGTCCAGTCGTGAACGCGTAGGGTATGGTCAGTGGTGTATCGTGTTCGTGTAGTGTAAATCTGAGGCACATGTTTTTTTTTGTTCTTCGCGATCGCGTCTGGGCTTCCGCGATCGCAGTGAAGGCTCATCTGGGCAGATTTTAAAACACCCAAAAAAATGAGGGTTAAGTCATTTTCACAAATTGAAGTTGAGAGCTCGGGATTAGGCGATTCTTGGAGGGATTTTCACTTGGGTGTTTTGGGTAAGTGATTCTTACTCGGTTTTGACTATTTCCCGCTAATCTATGCTTAATTTTATCCTCTATCTTCGAAATTTGGGGTGAAAAGTTGGAAAAAATTGGGAAAAGTTCCTAGGCAAAATTTTTGGGTTTTGATCGAGATTTTGGTATCGGATTTGAGTAAAATTAGTATGGTTAGACTCGTGGGCGAATGGGTATTCAGAATTTGTGATTTTTACCCGATTCCGAGACGTGAGTTCGGGGGGCTTTTTGGGAATTTTTCTTAATTTTGCGCTTTAGCTTCAAATTGATTAGTCGAACTAGTTGCTTGTAGTGATATTTACATTATGTAATTTATTTGAATAGATTCGGGCCATTCGGAGTTGGATACTCGTGGCAAGAACGTGATTTCGAGTTGATTGAGCAGTCAAGGTAAGTGGCTTGCCTAACTCTATGTTGGGGACTTCCCCTTAGGTTGTTTACTCATTTACTTTTATGTGGGTGCCGTGTACGTGAGGTGACGAGTACGTACACGGGTCGTTATTGCAAAAATCCCATTTTCCTTCGAAAATTTATAAAAAATTGTCTTCCTCCTATTACATTGCTTTAACGTGATAAACTGTTTAGCTTTGATTAGGAAGGCATGCCTACGTGTCTAATTATCTACTTGATGCTTTGTGCACCATGCTTAGTTAGGTTACTATTTTCCTTATCCGTGATTAGATGAGCTGTATAATTTGATGTTATTCTTTGCATTCATCCTGCATCGCATATTTAAATTGGGATTACGGACGTATTCCGGGAGATTCCCTGTACTGCATATTTATTTTGGGACTACAGACATATTCCGGAAGATCCCCCTGTACTGCATATTTATTTTGGGACTACGGACGTATCCCGGGAGATTCCCTTGTACTGGATAATCATTTGGAACTATGGGACACTATCCCGGTATATTTCACCTTGTGATGCATTGTGTTGAGCCGAGGGATCTCTTTACTGTAACATTTTAGATTATTTTCTTAAACTGCTTACTGTAGGCATTACTTATCTTTTGTACTGTTTTTAAATTGATTTATATAGAAATCCAGTAGAGGCTTAACCTAACCTCGTCATTACTTGACTGGGGTTACGCTTGGCACTTACTTGGTACCAAATGTGGTGCACTCATGCCCTTTCCTGCACATGTTTTCGTGTGGAGATCCAGGTACGAACTATCAGCCTCGTGGATAGTTGTTGCTGCTGATTCTAGGAGACCGCAAGGTATTTCTGCCGCATCCGCATAATCCTCTGAGTCCCCTTCTATTCTATCTTTTAGAGTTGTTCCGATGTATTATCCAGACTTGCTTAGAGCTACAGTAGTTGTTAGAAGTTTGTGACTATTTGTGACATTCCGGGTCATTGGGAGTTTGTATTTTGTATGAGCCGAGCAGCTAGTATGATATTTATATCATTGCCCTTATTTCCTTTATTCTTGTGTTTTACTTCAATCTTTCCCTTAATAGTAGGCTTAACTAATCGTAGAGACTAGGTGTCGTCACAATACCTTTCGGAGGGTAAATCGGGTCGTAACATCCATGCGAGAAAACATTTTGCGAGGGATACAATCCAACATTATGAATTATTTGTCCTTGTGCTTTATTTATTGTCATTGCTAAACACAAGCATACTGAAAATTGTTTACGAACAAATTTAAAAGGATATCCTTCATTTTTTCAACTCCTTGTGCACAAATAAATAGGTAGAATTAACAGCCTACTGCCTGGATCTTTGTCCCCTATAAATTAATAATAAACATAACTGTAGATCAATTAAAAATAATACAAATAAGTAATAAATTATATCAAAATAAATATACAAAAGAAGCCTACGTCTTCCTCGACAAATGTTAAATGCCAACGCAAACTCTCTCTGTTGCCGTTCTTATATTTTATTATTGGTCCTCTTCCAATAACCAATACCTTAATTACCAATTCAACATCATAATGTTTAAGGTTATTTATTGGGACACATTATTTTTCCAAATCTAATTCCATTACGCCGCGCGAAGTACTTGCAATATATAAGTAAAAACTGCAAAATATTATCTAATAACTGAAAATTAATATTGTTACACTAACATTAGTTGAAATAACACAAAACATTGATATCTAAAGGTATACAATTTAAACATAATACTACATCAATGTAAAAGACTTTGATATCCAAAACTAAAAACTACGCCGAAAAACAAAGAAGTACGACACAAAAATAATTACAATAAAAGATAAAATGTCATTGGTTTTCTCTCTAATTCATAAACATGACCCTCAAACATTACTCAATTACGGAAAATGGGAACTTACTCAATTATGTAAAACGAGAACAATAAAGATAACTAATAATACTTTTGAAGAAAATTTCTTCGTTCTAAAAGAACAATTAATAATGTGAAACAATGGTAGCTTTTATAGGAATAACTGACTTATTCTTTTCCTACATGAATTCGTTCAATAAAGTTGAATTCTATGCAAATGGAACAATATTAAATAAGGAAGAATATTGTTGTCAAAAAAGGAAAATGCTAGTTTCCTTTAGGTTCATGATTCTTTAGATTTTACTTAGTTTAGGATTCTTTCCTTACGCTGTATTTTTTTTTTTTAAATGTTTTTTGTTTCCTTTAGATGGGGTTTCTAAATTAGAATAGGATTTATTTGTTTAGGATTCTTTACTTATATTATGTCTTTTATTTTTATTGTTACTTACGGGTGTCTTTTCTTTGTTTAGGTTTAGGATTCAATTTAAGTTTTAAGTTATGTCACGAAAAAAAAAAAAATTGACCCTCAATAGGAAAGAGTTTGTTGTATGTGTAGTTCAAATGGAAAGGTTATAAAAGTCGATCAATATTTCAAGGTTATTTTAGTCATGCAATGTTTAGTATAAATTATTTGTGCTTTTATAATAATATAGATAGATATAGATAGATTGATAAGTGGTCATAGCCATTTCCTCTGAAATGTTTGTCGTGTATAATAGTTAGATATTTATTCAAATTATTTTATACGGAAGATACCTAATCATGTTGTCATGTAATTGTCAATTTATTTGTGCACAAATTCGGCATACATGTGGTATATTTACTTCTCTAGTATAAAATATATGTATACACAGACTACCTTATTTTTAACATTTTTTTAGAGAATTGCATAAAATTATAATCCACCACATTACGTCGCTCCTACATAGTCATGTTTTAGAGTTTACTAGTATCCGTACCGCGGGTTGTGCCGAGAATAATAAGTATAATTTTTCATAAGAAAATATATTTTAGAAAAGATGGTAGATACAAAAAGCATGGAAATTGTAACGACCCGACCGGTCGTTTCGCGTATTAGGACCCTGTTCCCCTAAATGAAGTTTCCCATAGTGGCTATTCGTGCTTTATGACTTGCGGGGACGGGTAGTTCGGGATTTGGGAGTGATTAAAGTGCTTTAGGAATACTTGGTTCCTTAAGGTTGGCCTATTTGGCGAAGTTTGACTTCGGTCAATATTTTGAGCAAACGACCTCAAAATCGAGTTCTGACAGCTCCAGTAGCTCCGTATGATGATTTCGGACTTAGGCGTATGTTCGGAACGAATTTTGGGTGATCTGGGAGCATTTCGGCGCCCGAAATGGAAATCAGGATTTCCTTAAGTTTGAAATTTGGTTTGGGACGTGATTTTATGCTATCGAGGTCCGAACGAAATTTCGGGACCGGGAATAGTTCCATCATTTCATTCATGACTTGTCCGCAAAATTTGAAGTCATTCCGAGTTGTATAGGTCGGTTCGGCGCATCATTATGGAAATCTAGAATTTGAAAGTTTTAAGTTATGAATTCAGGGGTTTTGGGACGGGAATTTGGGTTTTAGCGATGTTTTGAGTGTTCCGTAGGCTCGAGCGAGTCCGTATTATGGTTTGGGACTTGTTGGTATATTTGGATGGGGGCTCGGGTGGGCCTAGGTGCCTCCCGGACATCACACGAGGCCAAAAACCAGCTAAAACAACTGCTGGTGCAGCTGTTGCTGGTGTGACCACAAGTGCGGTTGCCCAGCCGCAGGTGCGAAAACCCAGGGGTTCCCCTACCTTCGCAGGTGCGAACAATTCCCGCAGGAGCGGGTCCGCTGGTGCGGAAACTGTTCCGCAGGTGCGATCCCTAGCCCCCTCGCCATTTTTCGCAGGTGCGGGACCGCAGGTGTGGTCCCAGGGTCGCAGGTGCGGAAACCTCTATAGGCAGGAATATTTAAATGTTTAAACACGGGTTTTCTTCATTATTTCTCATCCAAAACTCCACTAGAGAGCCTTCAAGCTTGAGCAGCACCCTCCACAACCTATATAGTGCTAAGGTGAGTAATTCCTCTCTATTTTTCTAATTTTTACATGGAATTCAACTAGAATTAGTCACTAAAACATCAAAAATCAAGGATTTGGATAGTAAAAGTTAGGGTTCTTAAGAATTTGATAAATCACTCAATGATTGCCATGCATTCCAATAAAAGTTACGTAATCTTGATCCTTAGGCTACGAGTGAGCGACCCCTTCAATAATTCTCGATATTCGAGCATGCGGGCTCGGGGTTGAAATTGGTTAATTCTTCAAGAATGGTGAATTTTGGGTTAATAGGTTAATTCTTCTTCCTTGATCATGAGTTGATATAATTATACTATATTTGGCTAGTTGCGAGCCGCCGAGGGTAGATTTCTTAGATTCAGGAGCATCCTTGATCCGAGGGGTGGTTTCGTCACGAGGTGAGTCTCCTTTCCAACCTTGTAATGGGGAAATTTCCCCATAGGTTCCTTATTTGCTATGTATACATGTTGTGGGGGCCGCGTACGTACCAAGTGACGAGAGTTCGTACGTGGCGACTATATTTCTATGTCGGGTCGATTTAGGACTCACGAGCATGACACTATGTGCCTTATTTGTACCTTTGCATGTGTTATGAGTTGTAATTACTGTTGAGGTGATATGGAAACGTGAAGCATTATGATTTAAATCCCAGTTGGCTATCCGTGGTATTGACACAGTCCTGTTGAGTTGGTACACATATGTACTTATATATATATATATATATGCACTTGTTATCGAGTCAGCACACGAGTCGCATGTATGATGCGCCCGTGGGTCAGCTTATTGTTATCGAGTCAGCACACGAGTCGCAGGTATGATGCGCGATCGTGGGTTAGCTTATTATATCGAGTCAGCACGCGAGTCGCAGGTATGATTCGCGATCGTGGGTTAGCTTACCTTAGTCCCTATGACCACCCTTATGACTCCGGCCAGTCGTCTTGTCCTGGTATGTGTATGATCACTTGAGTTCTGAGTCACTTATAACTAGAGTGTCAGGTATTGGCTAAGAGGAGATTTTAGTACTTTGTTGTTCCTTTTGCAGTTATTATCTGGATTTCGTTATTTGCTATGTACTTGTTGTTCACTGTTTCTCATTCATATTCCTCTAGCCATATCTCGTGTTATATTATATTGCTAGATCTTAGTGAGTACCTAGTCGACCTCTCGTCACTACTCCTACGAGTTTAGACGGGATACTCACTGGGTACATATTTATTATGTACTCATGCTGCACTTCGTCTTCTTCTGTACTTGACTGTACAGGACCGGAGGCTGGTACATCTGATTATCAGGCCGGTGATAGATACTGACTTGAGTTGATTCGACTT
>MDKI01213531.1:0-30683 GCA_005239505.1 Nicotiana paniculata | reverse complement strand
TGTCACTTTAATTGGAAAAACTCCCATACCCCCTTACGGGGTAGTGAAAAAGGAGGTGTGACATCCCTCAACCCAAAACACAAATTAAATGACAAAAACAAGAACTAATTTATGGAATATAATTAATTATAGTGGAAGAACACTTACCCATTAGATTTGCGTGAAAAACCCCCAAAATCGCTCCCAAATCCGAAGTCCAAAGCTCAAAATGTGAAGAAAATGGCTAACCCTCGTTTATATGAATCTGCCCAGGACATCCGCACCTGCGATCACTTAACCGCACCTGCGCAATTGCAGGTGCGAAACACAAACCGCACATGCGCTCCTACCCGCACCTGCGCCCAAGAATCGCCCCTGCGGGGGCCGCACCTGCGCCCCAAACTTCCGCACCTGCGGAGGCTGTCCAGTCCGCTTATCCTCGCACCTGCATGCTCTTTACCGCACCTGCGAAGCTCGCACCTGCAGTCCCCTATCCGCAGGTGCGACCACACCAGAACAGCAACACCAGTTGCATTTCCAAACTTCAAGCCTTCCGTAACCGTCCTAAACCATCCCGAGCCCCTCGGGACCTCAACCAAATACACAAATAGGTCACATACCAATACATGAACTTAGTCGAACTTTTGGAACACCCAACACAACATTAAAACACCGAATAAATCTCGGATTCAAGCTTAGAATTTCTAAACTTCAAAAATACGCCAACGATGCCAAAACCAACCCAAACCACATCCGAATGACCTGAAATTTTGCACACGCGCCACAAATGATGCTATGAACCTATTCCAACTTCCGGAATTCCATTCCGACCCTGATATCAAAATTTCACCCATCGGTCGAAATCGCTGAAATCCTAACTTTCGCCAAATTACCTCAAATCACTCTACGGACCTCCAAATCCAATTCCGGACACGCGCCTAGGTCCAAAATCATCAAACAAAGTTGTTGACATTAACCAAAACTCATTCCGAGGCCGTCTACGCAAAAGTCAAACCTACGGTCAACTTTCTTCACTTAAGCTTCAAAATTTGAAAATTATCTCCCAAACCGACTCTGGATTAACCGGTAACTGAATCTAACCACGCACACAGGTCGATATACACAAACCGAGGCTGCCTATGACCTTATACCACCGAACGGAGCTTAAATTCTCAAAATGATCGGTCGGGTCGTTACATCCTCCCCCTCTTAAAACAAACGTTCATCCTCGAACGTGCCAAGATTCACCTTGAACTCATCCAATCACTTATTGTACACTTCTTACACATACCCGCGGGTGATCCCACGTCACCCAAACCTACATAAGCCTGATGACACCATCATAACTGCAATATAGCCTTCTCATCATCATCGATAAGCCTCATACCTTAATTTCTCACCTTCTACTCATTTCCAAAAGGCCCGATTATAAACCCATATCCGGCATTAGCCTCAACCAGCTGCATCAACTCAGGTCTCCGCCCATAAGGCACGACCACACAACATAGCACATCACACATAGGCTCAATTGCACTTTTAATCGCAATAACTGTCCGAAATCAACTCAGCATTGGTAATTAGTCTGACATCTGAAAGAACTCTGTTTCCAAGTCCCATAATACCGATAATGATGCAATAAACACGAAGACCTCATCATTAGACACCCGAATCACCGAGTCACAACTAACACCACCGAGCACACATCCTGCAAGCTAAACTAAAGAAGCACATAACGAAATGACTGAGTATGAAAATAAAAGCATGCATAACTCTCTATCAATACTGACTTAAAAGAGCAATATAATAAGGAAGAAGCAAGGCATATGAACAAATCACAAGGATCCCATTATGATATAACTTCCACTGTTGGTACTCAGCCCGATCCAAACATATCAAATCACAAAGAATCACGAGGGTATCGCCCTCAACTCTATGTCACATGCCGAATATATCATACCAATAGAAATCTCCCGCTAATTCATCTCGGCTAACAAAATCATCCTCACTTACTCACATCTCAATGGAATACCAAAGCACAGCTCGAAAACAAAATACTTAGTAGAATCACATAAAGCTTACCACGAAGGACGACATGGACTCACTTCTAGTTTCACCACTAGCAAGGATGAATAAAACAATGATAGACACGGGCTACTACTCATAGAATCTCCCAACAGGAGTAAACACAAAAATAGAGTGCAAAACATGAAACTCACTCATAAATGAAACAACAAATAATGGAAACTCGTCCTGACCAACAGGACTATAGTGAAATACAATGGTACCCCACTTTAGCACATCAAGCCATACTTGGGTGATGATATCTGGCACGACGGTCTCTAGCCTATTATATGCAACACATCAACGGGTTGGGCCTCCCCCTCTTGGGCGCTTTCTACCCACCTGAATACCCTGCTATAACACACCTACCTGAATCCTGGAACAATCTATCACCCTGTGGCTAAAATCTCCCCGCTGAAAATAATATCTCTGTCGATGTGGTTGTGGAACATACAATACGGATCCTCTGAGACCCATGGGTACCCAAAACGCTCCCATGCGAAGCTGGTAATGCAAACTGAATTGTCTGACCCACAAAAACTCTACTGTGGGGTTACCCTTCTTCCATATAAAGGACTAGTGGATTTCTCCGATCTACGAGGCCTCCTTGCCTCTCTCAAAACATCTTCGAAAACTGAATCCACGCTAGTAAAGCTAACTCGGCCAGGTTAACCCAACTCATATGACGCCACCACTGATCAATCCACTACTCTAAATCTGATACGTGACAAAAGCAATCCCGCTCGTATCCACAACACCCGAAATGTGAAGAATATAGTGACACTCCCCCAGGAAACCTGGGGCGCCATCTGCCGCCAATCCACTAAAAGATAGAAGGGTGGTACTTCCTGTACCCCTCAAGTCCAAGGTATTCTTCCTCCGATGCTACTTCCCTAAAGACGGGCTGAACTGAAACCACATGTCGTGTTGCCATGACAACTGAAACCTGACCAATATGATCTCACTGCTCTGGAGTGTAGACGGTGGGAGTCTGAACTCCTCCCCTGATTCGTGTAATAGCCGGTGAACTAGAATCAATCTCGCCTGAGTCAATGTACCAATTATTCTCAAAACTATGCCCAGGCCTCCTGAAGCCCGGGGTAGCAACATGCACCTCCAATACCTGTCCCCCAACTAGTACTACTGGCGACTCTTCAACGGCTGTGCTGGTAGGCATCTTAACTGCGACACGTGCTTCTTGTCAGCCTCTGTGTCTGACCCTTGCGATGTTTGCTTCGGTTAACATCATCAGGAACCACAGCTCGTGTCCGCACCATCGATGAGAGAATGGAACGATAATTTAAAACTTCGAGATCAATAAACTCGCACGATAGGAATGGAGGAAGTGAAATTGCCCTAATAGTTCCATAGCCTCTCGAAGATAAGTACAGACGTCTATGTACCGATCCGCAAGACTTTACTAAACTCGCTTATGAGTCGTAGAACCTATGAACCTAGAGCTCTGATACCAACTTGTCACGACCCAAATTTCCCTCCGTTGGGTATCGTGATGGCACCTAGTCTTAGGGACTAGGTAAGCCTAACCTTTCCACTGAACAACAACAATAATAAAGGAATTTTAACAGTTTCAAAATAGAAATCTTGACAGAGTTTATAATTTCCCAAAACCCGGTAAATACAAGTCATAAGCTCTACGACATCTTTCAACCGAATCTAAATACAACTGTCTAGAAATAATAAGTACAGTTGACATAAACAGGGTGACTCCGAAGCCTGCGAACGCAGCACCAGGTTTACCTTGAGTCTCCTCATCAATGATCCATGCAAATAACAATAAAAATAACCTGGATCTGCACACAAAAATGCGCAGAAGTGTAGTATGAGCACACCACGGCGGTGCCCAGTAAGTATCAAGACTAACCTCGGTGAAGTAGTGACGAGGACTAGTCAAGACACCATTGGCCTAATAAGTAAAAATACCTAACTGTACCAATGACCGAAACATAATATCTATCTAAAGATTTTTCGATATAAATAACGGTAGGATCGAATAATACAGAAGAAATTTCAATAATTACGATCAACGGGCAGCATAATAGAAACACGCAAAGAGAATGGAAAGAATGCAAGCCAAATATCGGGAACCCCAACCCAATTAAACACTAGCAACTCAACACTGCATCAGTTTATTCACGTCAGGCCTTAGCCAATAAACTCAATAAACCTGGTCAAACCATCGAGTGAAAACCTTTAAATCGTGAATTTATTTTGAAAGCTTTAAAGATATAATATCATTTCGGAATAGAGAAATTTCTTCTTTGAAACATACTTTCTCTGAATGTATATTTATATATTTTTATAAAGAGAACTCTTTAAAACATAGTCTCTTCAAAATACGTGGTGTTCAAATATACTTTACCAAATACTGCTCTTTCAAATACATCAAAATACGTGGTGTTCAAATATACTTTCCCAAATACTGCTCTTTCAAATATCATTTTTCTACAAGACAAATACTTTTCAAATATACTTTCGAAATAGAAATCCTTCAGACATAATTTTTCTTGGAGATAATTACTTTTCAACTATACTTTTCAATATATATATATATATATATATATATATATTTCTTTCGGTCCAATCCTCCTCAATGATAAAACCACCGGAACTCAGTCCGCAACTCAGAGTTTGTCATGCAATGCAGTACAGGGGGAAAGCTCCTGAAACCACGTCCGTAGTCCCAATTTAAATATACGATGAAGTACAGGGGGAAAGCTCTCGGATCTCGATTCGTAGTCCCAATTTAAATATGCAATGCAGTACAGCGGGAAAGCTCCCGGATCTCGGTTCGTAGTCCCAATTTAAATATACAATGTAGTGCAGGGGGAAAGCTCCCGGATCTCGATCCATAGTCCCAATTTAAATATGCAATACAGTACAGGGGGAAAGCTCCCGGATCTCGATCCGTAGTCCCAATTTAAATATGCTATGCAGCCACGGAGGAAAACAACCAGAATGCGATAGAAACAACATATATTGCCACAACCGGCGCAAAAGCGAACAAGACCGAATGCAAAGTGCGATGAGCAAATCAATACAAGACTTAAATCACAAAAATGGTAAAAACTCACTCATAAGAAGTAGCCACTGAAAGGAATGCCAAGCACAAAGAGAAAGCAGCATAACAAGGGGAAAACAAGGCAAATATAGCAACGATTCTATATATTCAAGTTCGCAACCAAGAAACCAAATCATCCCGGCAAGGGAATCAACTATAACCAATCTCACTTAGACAATTAGCTTCACCGAATAAACTCAGTTTGAACAAATGCTCAGTAAATAGGCAGCATCAAAGAAATACCATTAACATGGGCGGTCATCAATTAAACCTAAGTAGCACTTAAAGGAAAATCATTTAAATCACAATGTACGACTCACGGGCATGCCTGACCAACGTATAGATATTCCAATTACTTGTTAGACAATGATAGGGCGAGATTATACTAGTTTTAGTCACATAGGCAGCGTATGAAGAAAGATATAGTATAACGGTACGAAAAGCAAAATCTTCACTTAAGTCAATTAAGATCATATAAGAAACAAAGAATGCTAGGCAAGTACTTCTAATTTGAGCAGGAAGAGATGAAACTAGAAATCAGTAATTCAGATATAACAATTTCAATTCATACACGGGGAACATAAGGACCAAAAATCCTAAAAAGGTAATCCATTTGCAAATAAGACAGAGTACGCACTCGTCACCTCGCGTACGCGGGCTAAAATCAACAAAAAAGACTCAATCCTAAGGGGAAGTTTCCCCACACAAGGTTAGGCAAGATGCTTACCTCAAAGACGACAACCCGGTACTCAAAAATAAACTTCTCGGGCGGGAAGGCCTCCGGACGGCTCAAAATCAACTAAAACAACTTCAAAATACATATAAAACGTATAAGGAACTATTGCGAATAATAAAGTCTCAATCTTTACAATATTATAACAATCGACCCAAAACTCGACCCCCGAGCCCGCACCTCGGAACCCGACAAATTTTACAAGTTCTGATTACCCATTCCGATACGAGTTCACCCATACTAAATTTATCCAATTCCGATAACATTTGGTCTTTCAAATCATGATTTTTTATTTTAGAAGTTTTCTTCCAAACCTACAATTCCCTCAACCCAAAACACAAATTAAATGTTAAAAACAAGAACTAATTCATGGAATATAATTAATATAGTGGAAGAACACTTACCCATTAGATTTGCGTGAAAACCCCCCAAAATCGCTCCCAAATCCGAAGTCCAAAGCTCAAAATGTGAAGAAAATGGATAACCCTAGTTTATATGAATCTGCCGAGGACATCCGCACCTACGACCACTTAACCGCACATGCGCAATCGCAGGTGCGAAACACAAACCGCACATGCGCTCCTGCGCGCACCTGCGCCCAAGAATCGCCCGTGCGGGGGCCGCACCTGCACCCCAAACTTCCACACCTGCGGAGGCTGCCCAGTCCGCTTATCCTCGCACCTACTTTCTCTTTACCGCACCTGCGGTCCCCTATCCGCAGGTGCGACCACACCAGAACAGCAGCACCAATTGCATTTCCAAACTTCAAGCCTACCGATAACCGACATAAACCATCCCGAGCCCCTCGGGACCTCAACCAAATACACAAATAGGTCACATACCAACGCATGAACATAGTCAAAATTTTGGAACACCCAACACAACATTAAAACACTGAATAAATCTCGGATTCAAGCCTAGAATTTCTAAACTTCAAAAATACGCCAACGATGCCAAAACCAACCCAAACCACATCCGAATAACCTGAAATTTTGCGCACATGGCACAAATGATGCTACGAACCTATTCCAACTTCCGGAATTCCATTTCGACCCCGATATCAAAATTTCACCCATCGGCCGAAATTGCTGAAATCCTAACTTTTGCCAAATTACCTCAAATCACTCTACGGACCTCCAAATCTAATATCAGACACGCGCCTAAGTCCAAAATCATCATACGAAGCTTTTGACATTAACCAAAACTCATTCTGAGGCCGTCTACACAAAAGTCAAAACTCCGGTCAACTTTCTTCACTTAAGCTTCAAAATTTGAAAATTCTCTCCCAAACCGACTCCGGATTAACCGGTAACTGAATCTAACCGTGGACACATGTCGATATACACAAAGTGAGGCTGCTTATGACCTTATACCACCGAACGGAGCTTAAATTCTCAAAACGACCGGTCGGATCGTTACACTAAGGGGGTAAGAGGGCTAAGGGAGCTACTAGGGTGAAAGTGGGGTTTTGGAACATAGGAACTTTGACTCGAAAATCTGTAGAGTTAACGAAGACTCTTGAGAAAAGGAATATTAATATAGCTTGTGTACAATAGACTAGGTGGGTAGGAGATAAGGTGCGGGATGTGGGAAGTTTCAAACTTTTGTATTCTGGGAGGGTGAGGGGTAGGAACGGGGTAGGTATTCTTAGTTGATAAGGACCTCTGTGAACTAATGGTGGAGGTTAGGAGGGTAAATGACAGGCTGATGACTGTTAAGCTAGTTGTTAGAGGCTTTACTTTGAACATAATCAGTGCATAGGCACCCCAAGAAGGCTTGAATAAGGAAGTTAAGAGGCGTTTCTGGGAGGATTTGGATGAGATGATGCGTGGTATCCCGCATACCGAGAAGTTTTTCTTTGGAGGAGATTTCAACGGCCATATCGGAGCAACGTCTGGAGGGTACAATGATGTGCATGGTGGCTATGGTTTTGGAGATAGAAACAGAGAAGGAACGTCTTTGCTAGAGCATTTGATTTTGTGATAGAAAACTCTAGCTTCCCGAAGAAGAGGGAGCACTTGGTCACCTTCCGGAGTTCGGTGTCCGATACTCTGATTGATTGTTACTGTGCAGGAAGTCTAATAGAGCTCTTTGAACGGATTGCAAGGTCATCCAGAGTGGAAATCTCTCGACCCTTCATAGGCTCCTGGTCATGGACCTTGAGATAGTGAGGAAGAGGGTGATGTATATCCAACATAGGATCAAGTGGGGATCCTTGACAGAAGCTAAATCGTAGGAGTTGGGGGTCAAGATGATGACTATGGGGGCTTGGAGGAGTAGTGGGATACAAGCACTATGTGAACCATGACTGCGCAGTGCATTAGGAAAGCTGCGAGAGAGGTATTAGAGGTCTCAAAGGGTTACTCTGGTGGTCACAAGGGAGAATGGTGGTGGAATAGAGAGGTGCAAGGAAAAGTGGAAACCAAGAAAATAGCGTATCTTAAGCTAGTGGAAAGTGTAGACGAGGAGGAGCAGAGAGTGAATAGGGAGCATTATAAATTGGCTAAGAAATAGGCAAAGCTAGTAGTTACGGCGGCCAAGACTGCATTTTTTAGTTGTTTGTATGAGGAACTCGAGGGCCGAGGTGGGGATAAGAGGTTGTTCAGGTTAGACAAGGCACAAGAAATGAAGGCGTGGGACTTGTACCAAGTGAAGTGCATCAAGGACGAAGAAGGTAGAGTTTTGTTGGATGAGGGGCTTATCCGTCAGATATGGTAGACTTACTTCCATTATCTCTAGAACGAGGAGGGGAGCATGAGCATTATATTGGGTGATCTGGAAGTCTCCGAGAGTCGTTGTGACTTTGGGTATTGTAGGCGGATTAGAGTTGATGAAGTTGAGGGAGTTATGCGTAAG
The DNA here is from genome assembly GCA_005239505.1 of Nicotiana paniculata. NCBI lineage: Eukaryota > Viridiplantae > Streptophyta > Magnoliopsida > Solanales > Solanaceae > Nicotiana > Nicotiana paniculata. Next base: position 21,975 of record MDKI01213531.1, on the reverse strand, counting down.
ATGAGCAGGGGAAAAGCGACTGGGCCGAATGAAATCCCCGTGGAGTTTTGGAAGAGTGCGGGCAAGGCAGGCTTGGAGTGGCTCACTAGGCTATTTCATGTCATTTTTAGAACGAAGAAGATTCCTGAAGAGTGAAGGTGGAACACGATGATTCGTTTATACAAGAACAAGGGTGATATCCAAAATTGCAATAACTATCGGGGTATCAAGCTGCTTAGCCATACTATGAATGTCTGGGAGAGAGTGGTAGAGCTAAGGGTAAGGAGAAGTGTGTCTATTTTTCGAGAACCGATATGGGTTTATCCCGGGGCATTCGACTACAGATCCATCCACTTTGTTAGGAGATTGATGGAGCAGTATAGAGATAGAAACAAGGACTTGCATATGGTGTTCATCGACCTAGAAAAGACGTACGATAAAGTTCTGAGGGAAGTTTTGTGGAGATGTTTGGAGGTTATAGGTGTATATGTTGCCTAGGTTAGGTTGATTAAGTATATGTATGATGAAGTAAATACCCGAGTGAGGACGGTGGGTGGAGACTCGGACCATTTTCCGATTATGATGGGGTTGCATCAGTGGTCGGCACTCAGCCCTTTTTTGTTTGCCCTAGTGATGGACGTACTGACGTGCCACATCCAAAGGGAGGTGTCATGGTGCATGCTATTTGCAGATGATATTGTATTGATTGACGAGACATGAGACAGTGTGAACACGCAATTAGAGGTATCGAGGCAGACCCTGGAATATATAGGTTTCAAGTTGAGTAGGACCAAGACAGAATAATTGGAGTGCAAATTCAGCGATGACACTCAAGGAGGGGAAGGGTAGGTGAGGTTGGACTGGCATGTCATTCCTAAGAGAGGGAGTTTTAAGTACCTTGGATCTATTATTCTGAGGGACAGGGATATTGATGAAGATGTCACACATCGTATTGGGGCAGGATGGATGAATGGAGACTTGCTTCCGGGGTTTTGTGTGACAAGAAGGTGCCACCGGAACTTAAGGGTAAGTTCTACAGAGTGGTGGTCAGACCAACGATGTTGTATGGGGCTAAGTGTTGGCCAGTCAAGATCGCTCATGTTTAGAAGATGAAGGTAGCAGAGATGAGGATGTTGAGATAAATGTGCGGTCACACCATGTTAGATAGGATCAGAAATGAGGTTATTCACAACAAGGTGGGTGTGGCCGCTATTGAGTACAAGATGCGGAAGCGCGACGTAGGTGGTTTGGTCATGTGAGGAGGAGGAACACAGACGCCCCGGTGAGGAGGTGTGAGAGGTTGGCATTGGAGGGCCTACGGAGAGGTAGAGTAGGCCAAAAAAGAGGTGGGGAGAGGTGATTAGGCAAGACATGGAGCAGCTTCAGCTGACCGAGGACATAACCTTTGATAGGAAGGTATGGAGTTCAAGGATTAGGGTTGTAGAGTAGGTAGTCTAGAGTGTTCATAGCAGTAGTATTGACACGCAGTCTCGCTTTCTATTGGTAGTAAGCTCTTCTTACTAACCTTTGTTTTCTTTCATTGTTGATCAACTTACTGTATTGTTATTTTTGTTCTGTTTTTATATGGCTTTTTGGTACTGCCCCTTCGTGTCTATATATTCATTAATGTGGTGCTTATGCTTTCCTGAGCCAAGGGTCTATTGGAAACAACCTCTCTATCCCTCACAAGGCAGGGGTAAGGTCTGCGTACACACTACCCTCCCCAGATCCCACGGTGTGGGATAGTACTGGATATGTTGTTGTTGTTGTCGTTGAGTAAATTCTGTTTATTTATAGATAATGTTTGCAAGTCAAAATAATTATTGAGTGTAGCTTTAAATATTATATAAAAATTTAATCAATTTAAAGTTCTAAATGTTCAAAAAAAAAAACTAACATGAAAGGTATTATAATTATGGTACAAACTTCATATACGTAAATAATTTATTTAAACTAAATATTATTGATTTAAAATTTAAAATAATAAAATTTTCTATACAATCAAATAAATATTTACTTAATAACTAAAATTTTAGTTGATTTAACAGTTTTAATATTAAATAAATAATTAAATATCACGAACAAAATTTACGTCTAAAAATATAAAATAATTAATAAAAGAGACAAATTATTAAACCAACGTTGATATCCCTATCAAATGCACATACCTAATGTCTATACGTAGAATAAGGGGGAAAAATTAATAAACAAATTGTTTGAATGGTATAAGGTAAACTGGTAAACTTGATTGATTTTGATGTCCTAATATACTAAAATTACATGTGTAATCACGCAAATAAGAAACTTTTAATAAGTAAAGTTTTAGTTGACATCAAAATATTAAATATTAGGGTCATAGTTAAATGAATATTTTGTCCAGTGTAAATTTTATTTTAAAAGGGTAAAATGATGAACGATATTTCGCTAAGGCCTTCGTGCTTTTAATATAGACGAACGATATTTTGTTTAGTGTAACTCTAGTCTTAGCATACATGCTTTGTGCGTGTATATAATAATAATTAATATATACATACCTTTATGAATTACAAGAATATTTTTACATGATGTATTTCGGTTATAAAATAAAAATTAAAAGTTTATATAATGATGAATATTGATCCTATTTAGCTAGCTCATTATGAAAAAATCGTGCCAGTAAAAGTCTTCATATGCCTTATTATGATTTCTGAGAATTTCTTTGGAAATATCTTACAAAAATTATTGATATTATATAACTTAATACTCGAAACAAACAAGCACACAAAAATAATTCATTACAATTCTCCAAAGATTTGTCTAATGCAAATTAAAAAATTACATTTTTTGGTCTTTTAGACATTTGGGAATGTAGATGTTGGCTTTATAGCTCCTAGGAAAAAAAGTGACATTGTAAAGACTAAAAATTACCAACATTAAGTTAATATTTTATAATAAATAACTTAATTAATAATAATAATAATAATAATAATAATAATAATAATAATAATAATAATAATAATAATAATAGGAACTTATTATATTTTGGACAAATGCAAAGGGAGAAAAATTAATAATCGCTCATTTAGAATATATTTTGTCTTCTACTATTTCATCCTTATTACTTTAAGTTTATAGTTTTATCAATTTAATTCTCAATACTATATTGTAACTGTGTTTGTGTTTCTTTAATTTCTTTTACCATCAATACTATTATGTACGGTACAAGTTTTGCAATTACTTATACGATGAATTTGTAAAAATAATTAAATTAGATTTTCTAACTAATTAGTTGATTCAAAAACTTATTTTGTTAAATTAATTCAAAAACTTAATTATTCATTCTGAACATTAAAATTTAAATTCTTAATATTAGCTTATCCCAAGTTTAATATTTAACAATAACTATATTATTATCCAATAAAAATTATATGTTCAAAGGATAAAAGTATCTTCACGTAGAGAATTTTATTTATTTTTACAACTTTAAATATTAGAAAGATAATTAAACTATAGTGGGTAAACTTGTTTGATCAACATATGATTATAATAAATTCTAAAATTTAATTATTTTCAACCACTTTATTAGAGTATAAAAATCTAAACCCTACCCCACTCGTTTAAGTAAAATGCCAAAATAAAAAAGTGACTACTACCTCATAATGTTAACATGTTTAAGACAAAACAGTTAGAGTGGGATTAATCTATATAATTAAAATAAGGAAAAAAAGTTAAATTTTAGTTGATTTCAAAGTCCTAAATATTAGAAAATTAATTAAATGACTATTCCTAAATAATAGGAAATTAATTGAATGAGTATTCCTAAATATTAGAAAAATAATTAAATGACTATTTTGTCTACTGTAAACTTTAATTTTGAAAGGTAAAAATGGCAAATGGTGTTTCGTTAAGAGTTTCGTGCTTTTAATATAGTAGTATATAGATAGATTTACATAGGAACCTGCTCAAAAGGTTGTAATTTTCACCTACGGTATTATGGACTTGAAGCATAATGACTATGGAGTATAAACAAGAAACTACACCCAATGACGTTGAAAATGGATGGTCTTGATTTCTTGACTCCATGGGTAACCCTTTAAAGTAAAAAGTAAAAAGTATTACCACAGTAGTAAACCTTTACGTTGCTGATACAATCGAACAGTCTAACCCAACCAGATTGTTAACACTTTTCATTTCAATGATTGAAACAGCATGAGATTTTCTTGTTAAGCTTACACGTACATAATGGTACCAAAAGAAAAGGAAATTTAACTTTCTTCCAGTGAATTTGTGTAGCTTGTTCATAGTTTTCCACCATCAACAATAAAATGTTGTGTCGCCTATACAAATAAGGGAACAATGCACATGACAATCCTGGAACTTAGATGGCAATGAGCAACCAACTACATCTTTAGTCTTCAACTGCTGCTATCTCATACCTAACTTCTTCCAAATGTTCATTTATTGTTGTTACTGCATCTTGAACACCTTGAATAGCCTCCTTGAGAGCATTATCAAATTCTGCATCAGCTTCTGCTTCTTCAGTGCCTGAAGCTTCCGTTATCTTTTGGATGTGCACGCATTCATGTACACTTGCCTTACTGTATCTACAATTTTCATGACTAACCAGACGCTCCGAGGGACGGCCAGCTTTTTTCAAGACTTGTATTGTGGCGGTCTGCATTGTGAGAAAACATCAACCAAAATCATATGGAATCTTGTCCCGTATCTCAAATACTCACACAAAATCCATCTCACAAACATTGAAAATTTGGACTAATTATAGAAACTAGGATAAATAGGAAAATAAAGTTAATCATGGGAAGATATTTTGAGCAAGGATAATGGAGAGAGTTAAATTATTACTCACTTTGTTCCATTTTATACATCATTAATCCCTTTTTAGTTCCTTCCTAAGAGATTGACATCTTTCTACAAAATACTTAAATAACATGACATGGTCAATCAGAAGGGACAAGTCTAAGGCCACTAGATACTAATGCTACTTTTCGTATGTCTTATACATTTAGTTTACAAGTCAGTATTTCTTTCTTAAATTCATATCCCGTCAAACACCGCATATAAAATGAAACAGATTAGTTCATAGAAGTCTAAAATATATGTGCATTATCATAATTACGTCCTTAATAACACATCAAATTATCATCGTTATTACGTGTATTAGTTGAAGCTGCCATTAGTTTTGGCTACATATTTCCAACTTTCTTTTCTGGAAAACTTGGTGAAATATTTTTCGGTTTGGTCAGAGCTAGGCTACTAAAAACTGATAAGCAAATCTGATCCCTGCAACTGCTACATCAGCATAGTGCGTATCATCTAGTATTTTAAATTTTGGGTATTAAGGCCACCATGTTCTCAAAATGCAATTTTAAATTATTAAATAATTTCTTTCCTTTATTGATGATTTGGAAGCCAAACCTAATGCATAACATCAATGGTCAAACAAAACTAGAAGCGTAAATTATGAAGAGGTTGCCAACAAAATACCAAAATATTTTATGGAAATTTGTTGATGCAGAGCATCTATAAGAAGAGAAAGCTCTCATTCAAGTTTGTTGCGTAATTCCACAGGTATGATTACAGATATAGCACTTTTTGTTCGATTCAGTACACAATTACAGCACTTATAGCCTGTTTGGCCAAGCTTCTCAAGAGGCCAAAAATATTTTTATCCCAAAAACACTTTTTTTTCCTAATTTGAGGTGTTTGGCGAATCTTTTTTGGGGGAAGAAGTAGAAAAAAGTAGCTTCTTCCCAAAAGCAGAAGCAGAAACAGTTTTGACTTTTCTTCTTACCTAAAATACTCTTAACAAAATATAGTATATATCAAAATAACCGTTAAACCTAATATTTAGGATATTAACGTATAAGTATTTCTTCTTATTTTTAGGATAGCTTTCTAATATATAGTGACTTTAGGGGTGAATGCTTTTATATTTGTTGAATGAATTTTAACATATTTAACTTATATTAAAAGAATTAAATACTTTTTAATTTTATTTTCATATTTTACTTTAATAAAATAAAAAGATTTAATTATTACCTATAATAACAAAATTTTGAGATTATTTTTTTACTTATAATATTAACCTAAGTTGCGCGGACTCTTCGATTTTGGTGTCGTCCCCGTCCGGATACGGTCAACTGACTTCGGACACTTTGATCGGAGTCCATCGACAAATTTGGGAGAAAAATTGAGATTTTGATTTCTCAAAATAAAAAATAAAACAGATTTAGAACAATGAAAGAATAATCCATCTTGTAGAATGAAAGATTGAATTCTATAATATTCATATAAGTTTTTCACAGAATATCTCCCAAAATTTACAATATTTTTATAGCTCTATTTTTTATTAACCGGATCCCTGCACCCGTATCCATATCCAGATCCGCACCTCCGAATCTTAAAATTTAGATTTTGCGAATCCAATACTCGAATCCGTACCGGTATCGAATACCCGCACCCGAGTCCGAGCAACTTAGATATTAACTATTAAGTAAATCTATTCATGTCCTTATTCGTAATTTGATACTTAAAAGCACTTTCTGAAAAGCTTGGCCAAACACAAATTATAGCTCAAAAGTGCTTTTCAAAGTGATTAGCCGAACACAAACTGCTTCTCTCAAAAAGTACTTTTTTCAAAAGCACTTTTGAAAAAAGAACTTCTCAAAATAAGCTGATTTCTCCAGCTTGGCCAAACAGGCTATTAATCAGTGTGAAATTGTTTCGAAGATCAAAGAAACTAGTACATGTAATGTTTTACATTATTTTCCCAACTCCAACTTATATGGAGAATGTAACTTAAGATATACACAGTCTAAGCAACTAAATCACAGTAACTTAAGATTCACTTCCGAACTTTCTCGTTGAGGACAAAATTCTGATGTGAGTTTAAGTATGAAATGTCCATACAAGTTTTGGGATAGAGGGAATTGTAGAGTAATTTCTCAGGATCATGATAGGGAGCTATGTAAGAAAGGTAAACGATACAAGGCCAATGAATGAAGTTGATAAAATTAAGTTGAAGTTGCAGATAGAAGCTTAGTCTGGACAAAATTTACAGATTGGGAGTCATGTCACGAATGAGATTTGAATTGAATGAGGTACTCAGGTATTCTTTATAAAAGTATAAAGTAAGTCATCAAGCAAAATCATACAAGAAAAGGATCTTAAAAGAAATCCTTCACACTATTGATGGAACCTTTTCAGATGACCTAAATACTGAATTGCACAGATTACACAAAGGAAAAAACCGGAACAATGAAGTTTCACCTTTACTCTTTTATCAGCATGAGTTTATTGAAACCTGTATGCATAACGAGTATAGAAAACCCCAAGAATATTCAAACCATATTCTGTCCATAACAAGGAGCCAGAACCTGTTCAATAAATAACCCCTTATTGATATATTTATTCCATTTATCACTATCTCCCTGCCAACTTTTAGGGTGTGTTTTGGTATGAAGGAAAACATTTTCCCGGTTTTTCATATTTGGTTGGCTTAAATATTTTTCTCATGAACTCAGTTTCCTCCGATTGGAGGAAAATGTTTTTCCCATAAAGAGAAGGAAAACATTTTTCAAAACTCTTTTTCAACCTTTCCCACCCTATTCTCTATCCCCACCAACCCACCCACACCCCACACCCTCGCCCCATCCCCCATCCTCACCTTCCACACCCCCACCCTAAATAGAATTATTATTTATAATACTTTCTTTTCATGTTATAGATATTCAACAAATGAGTATTTTCTTTTCATGATATAATTTTTTTTTTTTAAAAAGTACTTTCTTTTCATGATGTAGATGTATTTTCTTTCATTTCAACAAAATGATGTAGTAAAAAGTATTTTCTTTTATTTCAACAAAATGATATAGCTAGTAAAAATTATTTTCTTTCATGTCAAAAAAATGATGTAGTAAAAAGTATTTTCTATTCATTTCAACAAAAAGAGTGTTTTCTTTTCATGATGTAAAAAAAGTAGTTTCTTTCGTTTCAACAAAATGAAATTTTTTCTTTCATGATGTAGAAAAAGTTTTTCTTTTATTTCAACAAAATGAGTACTTTATTTCATGTGGTAGAAAGAGTACTTTCTTTTTCAATCAAAAAAAAAGTATTTTCTTTTTTGTTATGGAACACAAATTTCAACGTTGTTTTTGTGTAAACAAGTAAAGCAATACATTACTTCCTTTTGGTTTGTGTGAATTTTTAAAGGATAAATTCTTGAAGAAATAGAGTCCTAATAACGTTGGGTCTTTGGAGGGGGGGGGAGGGGGAGGATGAGAAGAGTGGCATAAAAAATTATTTTCTACTCTCTAACTAAGCACTAGAAATATTTTCTGGAAAGGTTTTTCACTCACCAACCAAACAAGGGAAAATAAGTGATAAAATCACTCATTTTCCATGAGAATATTTTCTAGGAAAACAATCATTCGTGCCAAACACACCCTTAGTCTATTTTAAATCATTAAGGCAAAGGTAAGCTCTCTTACTGCAATTTGCTCCACACAGATCCTCGAACAACGATTTAATTAAAAATGGAGTACTCAACAGCTGCTCTCAATAATCAAATTCCAACTTTTGTAGGTGCTCATAAGCTCCTCATCTTCATCACCTTTCTACATGAATAGATTATTAACAAGTCCAATAATGTTATGACTAACAAAACTCAGATGCGCAAGTTTCTCGTAAGACGTAAACAAGCTAGTCTATCCAAATAGAGGCAACAAATTGAACAACAAAAACATAAAGAAAAACGAGGGTTAAGCCAAGCACGGTCAGAACAATTCAAGATTAGGACAGGTAACCCCTTTGAGCATTATGCATGTAAAACAGAAAAGTTGTATGTTTTGACTACATTAAGAAGAGCCACTGATGCACAGAAACAAAAAATCCACGAAACACAAACTAATGCACAGCTTTATATATATATATATATATATATATATATATATATATATATATATATATATATATATGTGTATGTGTGTGTGTGTGTATATATATATATATATAAAATAACTAACTGCAAATTTAGGGACAAAGAATTACCAGTTGGAGCTTGATTTTTTCTTGATTTTGAATAGATCTCAGAAGGTGAGCCAGATCCTCCCGGAAGCAATGGGGAGTTAGAAACTGAGACTCCATTTCAAGGACCTGGAGTGGTGAAGATACTTAGAAATTGCAATTGTTCAGAGCTACAAGCAAAACCACAGTTGCGAACAGCAGAATGTAGGATTAAAACACTACTGGTAGAGTTGGGGTATAGTGAATGATGATAGTGAAAGGATCATAATAGTGTATTAAGGGGCTTGTGGATGGGATGGAATACCTTCTATCTCATGTTTGGCTATGCATCATGTGTAGGATGATAGCTGAGATTGCTTACTTCTGAACACTTGTAATTTCACTCTTTGTGTAATTATTATAGACACTAAGAAAATTTATAAATATTACTTGGGAGTCACAGGGCTTGGTGCGGGTCAATGGGAGGGAAAGGGTCAAAGATGGACTCTGTAATTTCACAGTGTGTAATTATTATAGATACTAAGAAAATTTATAAATATTACGTGGGAGTCGCAGGGGTTGGTGCGGGTCAATGGGAGGGAAAGGGTCAAAGATGGACTCTTCATCCCTATCTGGAAGGAGATAAGCAGGTAAAAATTAAGGGGTTTTCTCATAGGGAGGATTATAGCGTGAGTGAATTGTTATTTCATAGATAAAGTTGGGTTAACAATTCTATCTCTTAATCCTCTCTCCCGCTCCCTCAAAACAAACCAGAAGCTAGACTAATATCTGCATGATGCATCAGTATACTGACCTGTTTTGAACAATCATTAAATTCAACAGTGATCTCACTGCATAGCTGTTGGTAAGTTGATTCTACTCCCGAAACCATAAAATCTTCGAAACCTCTGTAAGTTGAAGGGCATGAATAGATCATTTAGAACTGCAACTCATCCATATTAAAAGATAAAAGAAAGATGATACCTCATTTGCTCTAAAAGCAAAACATCAAACTCAAGCCACAGCAATCAAATTTGACATGAAAAAAGCTATTGCTACGATAATCAGATCAGATTGGTTTTCTGCCCATAGATGGGCAAAATACGAATGAGAAACAGACATACTTAAATATAGCTAAAACATCAAAATTCAGTAATGAATATTATAAAGCTTGAATGCCAAACAACTGCCCATCTCCCTCATCTTCCATGCTAGTTCTCTTACCTCCTCCTCTTTTTCTTTTTAGTTTTTCAGTGTGAGGCTACAGTGGTTTCCAAGACATCACTGAAAGTTGGCAAAACAAAAAGACCTTTCTTCTGATAAGCAAATATTTGTTTTCATTTAACACACAGGAACCAAGGAGGTGCTACATCATTTGTAAGCAAAAGAACTTACAACTACAAAGATCTCAAACAGTCCACCAAATAATTTTTGCCATTCACATCTCTCTGTGTCAAAAATAAAAAAGTAAATGGCTTAGAACACTTAAATATGTGTACGGTGTGCGAACTTCCTACCACCTTTTATTTGCTTCCTTGAAAATAGGTAAGAAAGTCATTTCCTAAAGTTCTGGTAAAAATTCCTTGGTCTTTCCTAGCATGACCTGTGCAGTTCCATTATAACAGCAGGATACTGCAGTTACTTCAATACAGTGCAAGAAAAGGTGGTTAAAGATTCTTCACCTCTTCCACACACGTAACATCTAGTTTCACAGTGGTCTCACCATCTTCTGATAGTTTGTCTATAGTTGATGCAGCTTCATTAACCACAGTACACACCCAATAGAAGAACACTTTAAACAGCAATAACAACAACAACATACCCAATATTGTCCCACACCATGGGGTCTGGGGAGGGTAATATGTACGCAGATCTTACCCCTACCTTGTGAGGATAGAGAGACTGTTTCCAATAGACCCTAGGCTCAGGAAAGCATAAGCACCACATTAATGAAAATATAGATACGAACGGGCAGTACCAAAAAGCCATATAAAAGCAGAATAAAAATAACAAGACAGTAAGGTGATCAACAATAAAAGAAAACAACGGTTAGTCATAAAAACCTACTACCAACAGAAAGCGAGACTGCGTACCAATACTACTGTTACGAACACTCTAGAATACCTACTCTACTATCCTAATCCTCGACCTCCATACCTTCCTATCAAGGGTCATGTCCTACGTCATCTGAACCTGCGCCATGTCTTGCCTAATCACCTCTCCTCGCCTCTTCTTTGGCCTACCTCTACCTTTCCGTAAGCCCTCCAATGTCAACCTCTCACACCTCCTCACCGGGGCGTCTGTGTTCTTCCTCCTAACATGACCAAACCACCTAAGCCGCGCTTCCCGCATCTTGTCCTCAATAAGGGCCACACCCACCTTGTCGTGAATAACCTCATTTCTGATCGTATCTAACCTGTTGAGCTCGCACATCCATCTCAACATCCACATCTCTGCAACCTTCATCTTCTGGACAGAGCGATCTTGACTGGCCAACACTCAGCCCCATACAACATCGTTGGTCTGACCACCACTCTGTAGAACTTACCCTTAAGTTTCGGTGGCACCTTCTTGTCACACAAAACACCGGAAGCGAGTCTCCATTTCATCCATCCCGCCCCAATACGATGTGTGACATCTTCCTCAATCTCCCCATCCCCCTGAATAATAGACCCAAGGTACTTAAAACTCCCTCTCCTAGGGATGACCTGCGAGTCCAGTCTCACCTCCTTCTTTTCCTTGAGTTTCGCCACTGAACTTACACTCCAAGTATTCTATCTTGGTCCTGCTCAACTTGAAACCTTTAGATTTCAAGGTCTGCCTCCATACCTCTAATTGCGCGTTCACACGTCTCGCATCTCGTCAACGCGTTCACACGTCTCGCGTCTCGTCAACCAATACAATCATCTGCAAACAACATACACCACGGCACCTCCCCTTAAATATGGCGTGTCAGTCCATCACCGGAGCAAACAAAAAAGAGCCGAGTGCCGAGCCTTCTCAACGACACTACACACCCAATAGAAGAACACTTTAGAGATGGAAAAAAAAATTCTTATCATTGCAATCATTATCCAAGCCTTCTTATCAAAGTCCAAACCTTTCTTCAAATAAGAGAAGCAACCAGTGGATTGGGTTATAAGAGAGTCAATGTCTCAACATGCGAGCAAAGGAAGAGTGCTCAGTTCAATGATTTTGATAAGGAGTACACAACTCTATATTTTAACTTGAAACTGGCACTAACCCCTCCTTGTCAAAATGAAATCCAGGTTTACACTTCTTGATATAAACTTGGCAGCAGGAGCAGTGATGAGAGGAAGCATGACCAGGGTATTAGATATGAGCATCTAATCCATCTTCGTCTAGGACAAGTAAAATAAGGGATGTCAGGGTAATTTGGAGGTATATCTAGTGGTAGGGGTTTTCGTTGGTCGGTACGGTACGGTACGATATTTACATTTTGGTTCAGTACTTTCGGTATTCGGTTTCTTAAAATGCTATACCAATACCGTACCTAATTAAATTCGGTATGGTTCGGTTTTTCTCCTTTCGGTTGCGGTTTATCAGTACGGTAACTTCGGTTTATCCGGTATGAATACTAACTAGTGCGTAGAGTCATAGACTATAATATTCTTAATTAAAGCACTCAAAAGTACAAAACTAAAAAAGTTTGTAGACAAAAGTTTTGTGCAAAACCAGAAAATATCAACCTAGAGAGAGAAAATTGTGCATAAAGGAATAAATTTGGTCATTAGAAATGTCTTGTTACTTGCTTAGGGTTAATTGATGAACTTATAAAATAAAGGAAAATAAAATTTTAAATATTTTATATTTATGTTATAATTAATAATATGTGTATTGTGTAATATAACATATATTTCGGTACGGTATCGGTATTTCGGTATTTTATTTTCAAATACCAAATACCACACCTAATACCAAATTATTTTTAAAACTTAAACCAAATACCATACTGAATACCAAAATATCGAATACCAAATTACCAAAATTTTCGATTTTGGTACGGTAATTTGGTATTTACCAAATTATGCACAGCCCCATTTAGTGGCAATGCAAAAACTCCGAAAGAGGTATAAACTCCTCCACAACAGCTATACCTGGATGACAGTCGAAATTGACTCGAAATTGGGATGTTCTAATCCCTGAAGGTTTACATCTGTCTTTTGTGCAGGGGGTGGGGGAAGAACAGTGAACATGGGTCTATTCAGAGGATGCATATAGCATATGATAATCCAAATGTTATTTCCGGTGCACCATAGTCTCACACCTACAGACCGGTGCATCCGTAGGTCGATGCAAAATAAGATTGAATCATCTTAAGTGATATTCTCTTATTTTAAACTCAATGCGTGTTACTTACATCTTCTGGCGGATGTGATTGTTTATAATCCTATCTAAGATAACCGTGGTGTCTGGCCAGTTTGCGGACACCTCGACTAATTTCAGGGAGATCTGCCACCTCCCGCCAGCAATAGGTATCAGGTAAACCTATCCACTAAACCTTGGACAGATGAAAAAAAATCACCTATCTAGTATTGTATAATCGCATATCCATCTTAGTATCTGCAGCTCTGCAACACTCATGTTGTGGATATGTTGGACTTTCGCGACCCAACATTCACTATCATATAACATGTTGGCAGTGGCGGATCCAGAATTTTCATCAAGGGATGTCAAAATATAAATAATTAGATATATCGAAAAGTCAAGGGGAGTCAACGTATAGTAAATATACATAAAATAAAAAAATTATCTAGCATAATAGTTTAATTTTCCGGCGAAGACACCCCTTGCTTCAATGTGGCTCCGCCAGTGCATGTTGGTCTTATAGTAGTTCTATAAAACTTACCTTTCAATTTGGTAGTCATGCTTCTATCACATAACATCCTGATGTTGGTAGCAACATTTCAATCATCCCGTTTTTATTCTATGAATAACATCTTCATTTATCACTTTTTCTCTTGAAAGTTGAAACAATGAGCCTTGATTTCCAAATTATTTGCATTTGGCACCTCAACCTCGTCTAGTCTCACCTTAACTTCGCCCTTCTCATGTTGACGAAATTGTGCATGTACCCAATCTTACTTCTACTTATCCTAAAACCCTTACTCTCTAGGTGCTTCTCCATAGTTCAAATTTTTGGTTGACACCACTGCTGGTTTTGTCAACTAACGCAATATCATCAGCAAATGTCAATACACTTGGGGTCTCAACTTGTACTGTTTTAGTTAATTCATCCATAACTAGGATAAACAAGTCAGGGCTCAATACCGATCCCTGATGTAGACTCACTGTTATATAAAACTTCTTTGTATCTTCTCACGCAAGTAACTACTCCTTCATACATGTCGTTTATGGCATTGATATATTTAATATGAATTTTTGTCTTCTCCGTCACCACCAAAGGACCTTTCGCGATGAACTGGGTACAAATGAAAAAAAAATAGAACAAAAACTTCCCTCTTTTAGGAATAATAACAAGGACGACAGGTCTATCTTGAAGTCTCTTTATACTTAATTGATAAATAGAGCTAGCTCTACTCCCAAATAAAGGAAGGGGTTAAGAGAGATAACAACCCAGCTAAAATTTGGGTAGGTAAACATCTAGTACCTTGAAGATCATAAGATGGAACTAACTAAGTTGAATATGTATTCACAGCACACTTGCAGGCCCTTTCCCTATGCCCTTAATTATTGGCTTAATTAACTTATCCTTTTTGGAGGAAACGATTTCATCATTATTATTTGAGTTTAGCATACGAGAAGGAGAGGCGTGTTTTGCAGATTTATTCTGTTTTGGGGGATTTTTTTTTTTTTTTTTTTTGGGATTCCTTCTTGTATTACTCTGGTTTTGAAAACCCAAAAAAATAAAAATAAAAATAAAGAGCTATGCAAACCATATAACTCAAGGTATTATAAATGATAAATAGTAACCACTCTCCACGAACCAGGCATATCTTGAAATAATAATACCTCTAAAACCAACAGAAAAATAGATAGGGGTATAAATTTATAGCAGAAACAAACAGATATTATAGAGCTAGCTGAAAGAATCAATCTATTTAGGTATTTCTTAATTACCTTTTGAGCCTGGCATAAGCTTGGGCTCTGCGTTGCTGCACTGCCAGAAATCTTCGAAGCAATTCGACGGTTTTGAAAGAATCGTTCTCCGGACAATTGCCGGCTTCCTCCTCCATGCTCATCCTCTCCGAAATAACTACTTTCTTCTCAAAATCTTCCACCGTGCTCGGTTTCATAGCTCTCTCGTACACTGATCTGCTATTGTTTGAAGCAAATATAGGCCCAACTATTCAAATGGGCTTATAATTTTTTGGAAGAATTAACCTAAATATCCGCCTGCCCAAGCGCGTAAATTTAAATTAAACGGTGGTGAACGTAATATATGTATTATTCATGTATAATATATACGTAATCATATATAACTATTGTATAATTTATATATCGCTAGAAAAATAAATAGTGAATTCGACTGGCTAGAAAATTAAATAGTGAATTCAAATGGGCTTATAATTTTTTGGAAGAATTGACCTAAATAGCCGCCTGGTCAAGTGCTTAAATTTAAATTAAACGATGAATATAATATATATACTTAATCATATATAATTATTGTATAATTTATATATAATTTCTAGAAAAATAAATAGTGAATTCGACCGGCTATTTGTGTAAAGTCTCCTAATTTTTATGGAAGGATCTTACGCCTAATGACTTTGAAAATGGATGGTCTTTATTTTTTTGATCTTGGTAAACCTTTAAAGTCAACAGCCAAAAAATAAGTGGGACAAGAGAGGAACAACATTTGTTAGACTTAAAGTGTTGTCAATGGGACATATACGATTAAAAAAAAAATCAATAGTAACACTGAAGTATCACATTTGTGCAAATCAGCCTCTTTGCTGCATCTCTCGTACTATGAACCTGCGAAATGTTAGCTGGCCCAATATCGTTACCCCAAATGATCCACTTGGGATTTTGATTGAAACTTGAATAATATTTAATCCAAATAGTCGCCCACCTAATCTCTTAAGCTTAAAATAGCCGGCGGATGTATAATTTATGTAAAATATATGTATAGCTATATATAATCAATGTATAATCTATGTATAATCCATGTATACTGGCTAAAAAAAGTAAACATTAAATCTAACCGGCTATTTGGTGTAACAATCCCGAAAGTATTCATATAGGAGTCTAGTCTAGAAAATAACGGAAGTTAGATATGATCTCTTCTAGCATCTAGGTTATTATTGCAACTCCATTATTATGATTTCACAATTGTTACGGTGATTTGATCTAATAGGGTCATTTAATGTCACTATTTATATTTTAATCCCATTAAGAAACATATTGGGAAAATAACTCCAGGCCAAAATTTGTGAAGCAAGCTCTTGCGGTCGTCAGGATTTTCCTTAACAACAAATATTGATGAGCCAGAATTTCTTGTCAAATTTAAATGATAATCCTATAAAGGCCATCCAGCATAAAAACTTCTCAGTTGGACTTTCCTTGGCGAGTAGGAACATGTTTGTTTATCTTAAAAGCGGATAATAATTGAATTTATACGTGATTTTAAGGACACGTAATTTCACTTGACACAAACTTAAAAAATATGTAAATTAATATTGAAATTGAATGTAAATAAAAATAAAAGCAAACCAAATGAGATGTGTGGCCTTGGCCTTGAGATAAGTTACCTTCGAACCAAATGAATGAGCAAAATGAGATATGAACAAAGTAACAGAGTGTTGAGAGCTTAAAGAAAAGAGTAGTATATTGCTTTATATTGCGTGAATCTGATGCCTTTACAAATGATTAGGCCCCCTTTATATAGTAGGGGAGTCCTACTTATGGTATAACTCTAAATACAATAAGAAATTCATGATTGGCTAATTAGTCAGCCTCATCTTGATATGTGCCAAGATTTTCGCCGTGATCCTTGCTCGATTACGAATATTTCGGCTTACTGTTATTTGACTATGTAAACTTCAATCGGTCTCGCTCGATCTCCATTCTGCTTGGTCTCGATCTTGGCTGATCTCATCCTTGGTCGGTCTCTGAATTATGGGTTCAGCAATCTAGCTTCGTACTGAGGCTCGATATAACACGAGCCCGAACCGCGGCCTATGATGATCCAATCCTCGATTAGTCTTAAGAAGGGAAGGCTCGATCTAACCGTATACAGATAGTCCCCTCGTTTCTCAGAAATAAGGTGATGAGAAACGACATGAATTCCCAAACTCCATCTCTATGAGTGATGATGTCAATGACGAGCTCGACCATGACGTAAGCAACGAAATGTCCCGTCGGACCAGTTATCAAGGCATTAAATGCATGTCAAGTGCTGGTCGGCCACTACCAGTTCTGAACCGTCGCCTCCAACCTATAAAAGCCTCAGCCCTTTCTCATTCAAACTTTTACAATCAACGCCTTCTCTGCTCTTGTTTTCAAAGAATCCCTTACTTCATAATTTCCATATCCAAATTTCTAGAACTCCAATAAACATCTTTACTCTTTTACTTGTTGTTCATAAATAGCTAAAACTTCTAAAATTGTACCGCAAAATGAGGATGCTTCTTCATCACGTCCCGCCGATGATAAGGATGCAGCGGAGCCCCACCCTGAGGAATTCGTTCTGATGGGGTGCCCAACCGTCACTGACTTTAAATAGAGAAGACCTCATTGGTGCAGGGCCGATGCGAGTCGATGTCGAGGAATATATGCACCATCACCAAGGACATCCTCAAAAAGGTCAAGGAGGAGTGCAACTGGGTGAACAAAGATGTGGTCGTTCCTTCTCCTGAGGAATCGATCACCACCTACGTGGAGGGGTATCTAAGTGCTTACACTTACCCCTTTACGTTAGTCCCTTAGACCTCATAATAGTCGCCTTCTACAAAAGATACAATGTCACCCTAGGCACAATCCACCCCTCGTTCTGGAGAATAGTCGTTCTCCTCCTTTTCTTCATGAGAAAGATCGAGGGATGTCCTTCAACTCTCAATCACCTTATACATCTTTACAGTCTCCGGCTCTATTGAGGGGGACTGATCAAGCTTTCCCGCTGGACCAGTAGAGCCCTGTTCTCTAGCATAGACGAGTCTCGAGATCGAGGCTGGATGGACAGGTTTGTCCGAATAAGGACATCGGACCTGATCCCCGTTGAAGACATGTCGTTCCCTAAAAAGTGGAACATGCAATGTAAGTACTTTTACCTCGAATGTCTGATTTGCCGTTTCACTTCTTATCATCTTTCTTATCTTTGCTTTTGATGTTACATATGTGGCCCAGATGTCGAACCCGGTTCCATAATTGAAGCAATGGGTCGAAGGCCTGGTATCTCAAAGACTTACTTAGAATGTGCCTGGATGGAGTTATCAAAGGGTCTATGGGAGGCCTGTAACCATGGTAAATTTCTGCCTTGGATTGTTTATTGTTATGGCCTATTATCGAACTAAATTATCTCTTCATCTTTTGCAGGTCTCGGGAAGGATGTTGCAATGAGACCCGCTTCCGGTGAAGAAGAAGTCCTTCCCTAGTTTTCAGCTCCAAAGTTGGCCAAGGAGAAAAAGGGCTCTGAGTCCCCTAGGCTCGAAAATCAAAAAAAAACCGACGAGGAGGTCTCGTAAGCCCAAGGTGGATACTGGTGTTATATCCTCGGACTCAATCCTCCGATTAAGGGATGATTCCGAAGAGAAAGAGGAAAAAGAAGACAACTCCAAGCTGGTTGCCCGTATGCGGGCTGCTGCTTCGATACAAAAGCCCTCCAAACCGGAGGCAGTTGATGAGGGAGCTTCGGCCGTGGTCCTTGAATTAGAAAGAGCAGAGGTTGCCCCTTCCCCATAAGACGGCGGAGAGAGAGAGACTGGACGTGAGGCTTCCCAAGCAATGGAATAGTTCCCTAGGGACGAGCTCGGGGTGGTTGATATTTCGGAATCCCCCCAGATTTCGGATACCATGATCCAAGAGGCCAATATGTTGGATAGTCACCGGATCGATATCCATGGTTTCTTCGACGGGATCGAAGCTTCTACTTCCGAGGATGTCACCGGATTCGGTGATTTACGGGTGCCGAAGAAAATACCGTCATCGGGCGCTACTGGATCTTTATCGAGCTCGAGGCCGGTGGACCGATTCCCGACTCCAAGCGCTAATCCAAGCCGTAAACGGCACCTAGTTCTTACTGCCCCAAAGGATGCTCGAGTCTGCTCTTCCCCTGTTGGGATTTCCAGTTATCTTAGTGGCTTGGTGACCGAGGAGGACCGAGCCATGATGAACGATGTGGGGGCCGCTTTCCTGTTCAATGAGTCTCAACACGCTCTAATCAGGTAATCTTCGAGAGTCTCTTCCTTATTTATTTTATTCTTATAATTGTGGATTATTCTTAACATCTTCCTTACTTGCAGGCTTCAGTGTTGCACCACGAAGCCTTCCTCAGAATTAGAGAGGAGCACAAGGCCGAGGTTCAGGGCCTTACCGAAAAAAGCGACACCTATAGGCTCCTTACTGAGAAGCTTCAGGGCGATTTGCTTTCGGCTCGGGACGAGCATACTGATATAGCCGAGAAAGTATTCCGAATACTTCATGATAGTGAAGATGAGTTAGAGATAACAACTAATGATTCGATTCTGCAAATCCGATAGAGGCTTGAGCAGATGGGACGACTTGACAAGCAGGTGTACGAGATATGGGCCGAGGCTGAAGCTTTCAAGAAAAAAATGGATATCCTGGCCTCGAAGAAGGAGACCATCCAAGCACAATTGGATTCGGCCGAGACTCAACTTCAAGCTGAAAAAGAGAAAACCCCAGTGCAGGCCGAGAAGATCAAGGAGCTTCAGTCTCAACTAGATTCGGCCACCAACAAGCTCGAGGCAGCTAAATTTGAGGTGGTCGCCGCTGATATTAAAGTTGATGAAAAGGTGGCTTCACGGTCGATGTTGAGGCCCTCTAGACCAAGGATAGGAGCATGATAGATCGTGAAAAATGGCAAGCTCCAAGGGAAGCCCTCGAGGACGCCCAAGCCCAGATATCGACATCGTGGCCGAGGTCGAGAATGCCCAAGCAGAAGAAATCCGGGCTCGGAAGTTGGCCTTCCACGAGGAAGACTCCAATAGCCTAAGTGCATTTCAATATGGGGAAGATCCCGAGAACGGATATGCTGCCTCTGATGGACACTAAGCCTCTTAGGACTTAGTATTTTTTTGTTCTTCTTTTTGCACTTTTTCTTAGGCCGTTTTGGGCTGTTGTAATTTTTTTGGACTTGGTCGATTTGGCCCTTGTAAAGAAAATCATTTTATATATAACTACAAGGCTTTCTTTTCCCTTTCGGCTCTTAAGTTTTTATTTTCTTTGCTTTGTAATTTGTAATCACAAAGGTTGAAATGCCTTAGCATGATATAATAAGGTTGTGTTCGAGGGTCCGAACAACCCTTGGCTTTATTGGAGTTTTCGGGGCTCAACATTGTCGAGTTTTTTCCCGAAGATGTCTTAAATTTATGACTTTGCCGAGGGTAGCCTTTTAGAACCGATTGTGAAAGAATTTTTTCTTTTTTGAAGGCCTATTTTTGTTACGGACTTCGGACGTCTTCGAGTCGTGTTAAATTGGCCGTAGACTTTTTGTTCGGGCTTACTCGGGATAATTGTCCCCGAGTGGGATGGCCATTGCCTTTGGATATCGGGGAGTTGCCTATTAGGTCTTTTGTCCCCGGGGTCCGATAACTTGGGTTGTTTGAGTTGAATGGCACTCCCCGAGTGAGGGAGCGGTCGTTCGTGTTTTGGTTAAGTATTTCCATTAGGCTCGTGAAAGTACGAAGCTCTTTTAGAGATGTAAAGAGGGAAAAAAATTTAAGCATCATATTTTTTCAAGAAAAGTACTTCTTTTTATTCTCGATCAAAATAGTCATACATGCGTACATGTTTAAGCCAGTGCTCAAACAATCTATGTGGGCACAGTTCCTTCTGACCGTTTGGCCCTTACAATAAATCCTATCTATTGAGACCCTCCTTTTATGAAGTAATTTCCTCGCTATAGTTGATATTCGAAGATGATGTATATCCGAGGGTATCCATCCCCCCCCCCTCCAATATTCGAGGTTGATTGCTAAGGAACCTCGGATATTGTTGAATTGACCTTCGATGCCGATCCGTAATCGGGCTTGATTCTAAGTTAGCACGATTCATTATTGCCTCGTTAAAAACCTCGCCGAAAAACCCATTTAGGACAAAATCGGTCCAAGAGAAAAAGAGTGCAACACATGCTTTCAGACCTAAAGACTTCATTCCGTTCGCTGAAAAATCCATTGTCGATTCTTGTTGACTACCTTGTCACGCCCCGAAATCCCATCATCGGGCCGTGATGGCGTCTAACGTTGAATTCGCTAGACAAGCCAACGTGTATAGTTAAACTAGCATGGAAACGTCGATTTAACAGAATAAAGCTAAAAATCGTTCACAACTTAACCGTAGAGATAAATAAATATGGTTTTCAAAACTAAGTAAAGACAACATAATACATCGACGCATAATTTTCCCAAAACCTGGAGTCACAAACACATGAACTGTCTATAAGAGTGATAAATAGAAGGTCTGAAAGGAAATACATAACTGTCTCTGAAACTAGAGGAAAACAAGACAGAAACGAAGGCATAGGGATGGGAGAGACGCCAAGGCCAACGAACGCCAACGGGTATACCTTGAAGCTTATAGGATGAGCTGGGACACACTCCCACTAATGATGTCCTCCGGGTCCGGCTGCGTAATCTGCACAACATAAAGAAGTGCAGGTGTAGCATCAGTACAACCGACCCCATGTACTGGTAAGTGCCTAGCCTAACCTCGGCGAAGTAGTGACGAGGCTAGAACCAGACTACCAAGTAAACCTGTGAAATTCGAATATATATATACATACATATACATATATATATATATATATATATATATATATATATATATATA
>MDKI01092212.1:0-37028 GCA_005239505.1 Nicotiana paniculata | reverse complement strand
AATCCTATATTACTTGTCGACCACGTACACTTGCGTGTGCATTGGGATTTCGACCAACAGTCGGGTATTGCTATCTCTAGGTTTAACTCTTTAATTGAGGCTATATATTTCTTGAGTTCATCCCAATTCCTTGTTAGCCTAGTTTTCCTAGACTTAGTCCCTCTTTCTCAAGAAGAAACTAAGTCATAAAGGCATGAATCAGTGTTTGAAACCACTAATTCTACAATTCTAGGAAGAACTAGGCTAAATATCACTAACCCGTAAGCATTCAAGCCCTAAAATTTAATACCCATTAAATACCCACACTAGGGTTTGGTCAAAACCCTAGCTATGGGTCTAGCTACTCATGGAAATAGCAGAAATTTAAGATGAAAAGAAGATAAAATTTATAATACTAGATTAAAAGATGTAAATATAATGTTTTAAGATAAATCTTGTACAAAATTACCCAAAATGGAAGTTACAGCCGTCTCACATGCTCAACTAATACCCAAAATAACCTAAAAATGACAAAAAGTCCTATTTATACTACGCTGAAATTTTCGGATAAAAATACCCTTGCTGAGGTTGTGCGGCCGCGTAATTCTGATTGCGGTCTGCGTTCTTCAATTATGGATCTGGGTTGAGCATAGTTTCATGAACCGCATAATATCCATTGAGGTCACGTAAGATACTTCCACGACCACGTAATTCTAACGCGGACTGACACTTCTTGTTTTTGCTTAAAATGTAAGCTCTCTGAACCTCAGCAACTGCGGTCCACGTAATTTCAATCGCGGCCCCGCTGGTAATTTCGTGGCCGCACCTTTCTGATGCGTTCTGCATTCCTCTTTTAGCCAATGGGCCAACCTCTCTGAATCTTCCTTTCGCGGGCCTCGAAATAGTGCTCGCGCGGTGGCACAATATTTGTGCGGTCCGTGTTTCACATCTCTAGGCACAGTCTTGGTTTTTGTTAAAGTTTTGACCCCTTTATGAGTTGATTATGACTTATTTGGCTCATTTTTAACAATCCCTGCAAGCAAGCATATTACATTAGTTCCAGGAATACCTTCACGCATTTTTGGTCCTAAAGACAAGTAAAAGAGAGCAAATAATAGGTTGAAATCCCTACTTATCAACTCCCCCAAACACAAACATTTGCTTGTCCTCGAGCAAATAAGGTAATTCCCACCTCCACAAGAGAAACAAAAGGATATTTCAGCTTGCCTAAGGCGACTCCATCAAGCACCAATTGGGACTAACAATTACCCCAACACAAATGAATTATCAACAACACCATGTTATGACCTTTTGAGTACAATAGTTCTAATGTGACACTAGAGCATCAAGAGTTGACTCAATTTATCAAGGAAGCTCGCTCTATCATGTAGGTCATTGTGGATCCCAAAATCCTCCTCATCTACTCTCCCTGAGCAAATCTCATTTTTCAGAATGTAAAACTCAAAACAAGGATTGTGAATAAGTGCGCTCATCACTCTCAAAAGAATGCCACAAGTCTGGCTCCAAGTACCATAAGATTTCCCCTTATGCAAATCACCACTAATTTAAGCTCACTCAGCTTGAAATAATATAGGGCTTTAGCGGGGATGTAATGATGGCTTTTGGATCAAGGTAGGACTTATCGAATGATGATGGTTTCATCTTTCCTTAAGCGCTCCATTTACTCATTTCGGGTGATACTTTCTTGACTCTTTGAGTCATTTTATTCTTCCTTTGAGGAACTAGAGAGACATACTATCACTCTTTCTTACTCATGTCAATCAGTTTTCTCCTTTTCTCATAATTTCATGCCTTTCATCATTGCATTCTTTGAATCCCTTCAACCTTCACTTTCTTTTAGACATATTTCTTTTTGAATTATCTTCCTTTTCTTTTCCCTTTCCTTTTCTTCAATTCTTTTTCTTCCTTGAACCTTTTATTACTTTCAAATTCATCGTCTCTCCCCCAAACTTATTCTTTTGCAAATTTTTTATCACGAATGCTAAGGAAAGACTTGTAAAACGGATTAAGGTCACCCTTCGTACTTTTACTCTCACAATGTATTTCATTCAGGCGCGACGTTATCCTTTTTGCTTTACACTCTTCCTCACAATAGAATATATTTGAATCATGCACGGCATCACCCATCGTGCTTTACACTCCTCCTTACCAATCACATAATCATTAACAACATACAAAGAGGGATTTCGCAGGAAATCGATATTTCATCATAGTTTCTATTTTCATTTATCATTTCAATCTCAATTCAATATTCACAATATTATCCATCATGATGGAACCGGGTACCAAACTTCCAAAATTTCAACAACAAGGACAATCACAAGTAATAGGCTTTACAACTACCAACATAACAAGAATTTACTTTCACTCGCTTGTTATGACCTGACCATAACATATAGGTACTCTTCACCTCACCTATACATTGGATTTAGCAACAAAACAGGTAACAAGTAGTCACACAATACTTATTCCCTCAAGCTAAGCTTAGACACAACACTTACCTCGAATTCACAGGCCACTCACTGCTCAAGCACTGATTTTCCTTTGGAATTGGGATTCAACTCACTCATATCTAATCATAATTAGTTCAATATCATTAATTAGTGCTAAAGGAACTAACTTTACTAAAAAGTTATGGTTTTCCTAAGTTTTCTCAAAAAAAGTTAAAAACCGACCCCGGGCCCGCATGGTCGAAACTCGAGGTTCAGACCAAATTCTATTTACCCATTCATCCCTGAGCGCGAGTATGTAATTAGTTTCAAAATCCGACTCCAATTCAAGGTCAAAATTTATTTTTTTACAAAATTCTCTAATTCTACCCCAAACCCCCAATTTCTACCATGAAAATTCTTGATTTTTGATTGAAAAGTGACGAAAAACATTGGGTAATCAAATGAGAAGAGTTTAGAATCGTTTACCAACACTTTGAGGATGAACTTGTAGGAAGAAAATCGCCTCTAGGTCTTTTTAGTTCGAAAAATATGGAGAAAATAGGTTCTGCCCGTTTTTAAAATATGTTTTTTAATAGATGGACAGGCCTTCATCGCGTTCGTAATGGGCCTGTCACGATCGCGGAGAACAATGGCCCAGTGGCCTTCACTTTCGCATAGAATGGCCCATGTTCACGGATCTTTAATTCAACGGGCCATCGCGTTCGCGACCCAAGGGACGGGTTCTCATAGAAGAAATGGGATCCCCTCTCCCAAGTCCATTAACCTATCGCGGCCGCATAAGCCAGCACGCGTTCGCGAAGAGTAACCCACCTGTGCTTAGCGTTCGCGTCCTAGGCTCCGCGTTCGCGAAGAACAAAATGATCCTCGGCCAATTTCACCTTTCACGATTGGAGGGGTTAGCTTCGCGATCGCGAAGCACAAATTCACTGGGCACCAGTAGCAGCAAAAAAGCAGAAAACTTTAAGTTCAAGACATTCCGAAGCCTACCCGAAACTTACCCCATCCCTTAGGGCTCCAAACCAAACATGCACGCAAGTCTAACAACATCATACAGACTTGCTCGTGCGATCAAATCATGAAAATAACATCAAAACTATAAATTTAACTTCAAAACTCAAGATTTTCTCAAGAACACTCAAATTTCTAACTTTTCAACCAAACGTCCAAATCATGTCAATTTAACTTTGATTCTCATCAAAATTTAATAGATAAGACTTAAATATCATAACAAACCTATAAGGGGCTCCGGAACCAAAATACGGGCTTGATACCAATGAGTTCAAACATTAGTTCATTTGTTTATTTCCTTAAAAATCCAGCCTAACAACTTACTTCGAAAATTGATTTCTAAAGCTAAGGACCTCAGAATTCAATTCTGGGCATACACCCAAGTCCAATATTTTACTGCAGACCTCCCGGGATCATCGGAACACAGATCCGGATCCGTTTACTCAATACGTTGTACAATGTCAACTAAAACCAATTTTTAATTCCAAAATTTTTTATTTCGTATATTTTCACATAAAAGATTTCTGATTTCACGCCCGGACTGTGCATGCAAATCGAGGTAAATAAAATTAAAATTTTTAAGGATAATGATCCTGGAATGGAGTCTTAATTTATAAGATGACCTTTTACGTCATCAAACCCACTGAGGTTCATATTGATGGTATAGATGTCCATAATGTTAATTGAAAGTGCAACTACCTTACGTCACTCTGAAAGATTTAGAGCGTGATTCCACAAGTCCAGCGTGTATTATATATAGTATCTATTTTACTCTACTGAGCCACACTATCGTTGGCCGGTTATGACACCTATTGTGCAACCACTGATCAGTTGGGTTTACCGAGCTCCACGTTGCCGGGTACGATTCTATCGAGCCTTATGATGTCCAGGTATGTTTTTACCGAGTCCTCTTTGAGGTCGGGTACGATATGATGATGATGCCCACAGAGGCGAATGTTATTTAAAAGATTATGTATATATATGTAACACACATTTCATGTCACTATCTCTCAGCGGCACTCAGATGATACAGGTTGTATCTCTTATATCTCTCTTTGCATTATTGTTCTTATTTATGATTTTCAGCCTTACATACTCAGTACTTTATTCATACTTGACATCCCTTTTTCCCGGGGACACTGCGTTTCATGCTCGCAGGTCCCGATAGACAGGTTGAGAGTCCTCCTAGTATGCTATCAGCTTAGTGAATAGTGTTTGTGCACTCCAGTTTCTCCGGAGTTGCCTATTTGGTAAATATGATTTGGACATGTATTAAAGGTATGGCGGGGTCTTGTCCAGACCTTTATGATATTTATGTGCTCTTAGAGGATTGTAGATAGATGTCAGGTATATAGATACTATTATGGCCTTGTCGGCTTATGTTTTGAGTTTACAAATGATCATGTCAGCCTTATGGGCCCGCATGTCACATGTGTAAGTTTCTTTATCATGTTGGGTCGTCCTATGTCTAGAATTTCCTTATGTTTTATTTCGGTTATGTCATGATGACCTTTTTGGCATGTTTAACCATGATAACACGATAAGAAATATATGCTATGTTGGTACTCTGTTGAGTAAAGTACTGGGTGCCCGTCGTAGCCCTCCGGTATCAGTTGTTTCAGCAAACTGCCCATCACGGATCACATAAAAGTGAACGCGGCCGCGAATAGACCATTTTCAGACTACTGATTCTATGAACTTGATAAACCGATGACCGCACAAAAATAAGTGCAGCCGCGAAAGACCAACCGCGGACTGTTGATACCCAATTTTTTCCTATAATATTTTCAAAATACATATATACTTCCAAAACCATGCATTAGAATCAATAATATTTTCCATAATTTCGGTATTTTTGAAGATTTCTAATTAATTTATCCTAGTATTTTATTATATAAATAATCATTAACTGCACTACAAATAGTTTCATAACAATTTTACGATTTACTTTTGCTATTTATATTAACATTAAGCCTAATTATTTCACAATTGGCCACATTTACATTTTTTGGGTTACAATTGCAATAACTTTGCAATTATTTCCCATCTATGCATTATTACATTACTTTACCAGAAAATAGATTGTTGTATTTTTAAAATATTAAGTAATTATTTTAAAACATTTCTATGTATGAAAACCATTTTTATAATCTGTTAATTGTTTTTATAAATTATTTTTTATTAACTAGTTGGGTATTTAACAAATAGCCCTTTTAATTTCTTTAAATTTTTGGACATAACCCTTTAAATACCAGCCCAAATCCCTTAATAACACCAGCCCAATTCATCTTAAGCCCAATCTGCATCTACCCGACCCAAACCCCTATCAAATCGTGGCCATTGATCTTTTAGATCAACGATCCACATTAAACCTTACAAAATTAATCTCTAAACCAACCCTAACCCCCCATCATTCTCTCATTCCGCCATCATTGGTTTCCCTAACCTCTCTAATTCTTTCTCGACCTACCCCTTACCTTAATCGTCATCACCAGCGAAAAGATCCTATCTATGGAGATTCTGAGTATTCTCCGACCATTACCAACCGTTTATGCTTCCAGGTTGTTCGATTGCATGGATCTGTGAGAAACTCTCATGGAGATTCAACCTGTTCTTGCATGAAACTTCTCTACTGGCCTGTCTATGGCCATTCTCTTTTGTGGGTAATGATTTCCTCCTATATTTAGTTCGAATCTATGGCTTTTGACCAAGTTTCTCTCATCTCTGTTGTTTTTTTGAAAAACCCTAGTTCTACGACTACGTGAATGTTCAGATCTTTGTAGATGTGAAACGATTCGAGTGTTATTTGGTACTTTCCCTAAAAAATCTTCTGTTTTGGTTAACTATTTCGATTCCATTTACTTTTTCTGAAATTAGGGTTCATCCTGAGTCTCTTCAAAAGGGTTTTCTAACTTTCAAGTGTTTAATCTAATTAGTTATTTACATGTTTGATTGGTTTTGGTATGTATCCCTAAACCCTAATTGTTTTTGTTTGTGACATTTATTTCTTCCATTTTTCCCGTTATTATGTTTAATTCTGTGAACCAGTTACATTGACTGATTCTATTTAGGTTTTGAACAATTCTTTCTATTAAAATCAGTATTTTGTAGGATTTTTACCTATTTCCTTATTTGTGACTTTTATTAGTAATACTTGCCTTATGTGGATTATGAATCTGACTTAATGGGCTTGATTGACTCCTATATGGTATAGGACTGATTTACTGCCTTATTTAAGCTCTAATTTTGCACCGTCAATTGACTCTCATATCATAAGGGGCCTTCCCAGATCTTCCGTATGATTGGTTGATTAAATCCCCCAATTAATTGGTTGATTTATTTGGGTTACCCTGTTTATGAATTCTTAATTATTCTTGACTTATTTGTTTACCTTACTAAGTATTATATATACTCTCATTACTGATTCTTCAACACACACGAACAACAGTTCAAACATACACACACAGAAAACTTTACTCCCATCTCTCTCTCTGCTACTTGTCTTCACTGTTTATCTAGCCGGCTGAAAGCCAAGGCTAGACTGTTGAATCCTGCCTACTTTACCTTCTGTTTTGCTTCCTTTAACTGGTATGTTTCTACTCCTAATGTCGTTCATTATACTGTGAATTTCAAATCTGTGTGCTCTTTGTTGTTGTACTTCTGTTAAACCCATGTCTCTTATGTACTAGTTAACTACTATGTATTTAGCTTATATGTTTTCCTGTTATTGACTTAATCAACATGTTTAGTCCTGTTTATGTTTCGCTCTTCCTTTTTATTTCTTTAATAAACATGTTTACTCTTGTTTAGGTTTAACTCTAATCAACATGTTTACTTCTGTGTTCAAATTCCAGTCTTTCATGTTTATTACTACATGTTTACTTCTATGTTTAAGGTTCAATCTTCCCTGTCTATTGCCTTAAGCCAGCATGCTTATTTTGGTGTCTCGGACTCCTATTTTTCTGTCTAATTGACTTCAAATGGAAAGATCAATTCTGTGTAGTTAAAACCATGTCCTCTCTGTGAATTGATTAGCATGACAGCTCTTACATTAAACTTATATGTTTCCCTGTCGATTGCGTGGGTCAATATGCTTACTTCCATAGTTATATATGACTGATGAACTTAGGTGTACCCTGTTTAAGACCCTAACTCAGCATGTCCTGGTAAATATTATACCCCTGCCTGCCATATGCTTCTACTGACTAGCATGCTTCCATAACACCCTGTTTCTATGTGTTCTTGATTCAGGATTCTTGTATTCCCAACCCCTGCTCCCTTTTTGTGTAATTGTTTGTTCTCAACATGCTATATGCTCACCTAAGTTTGACTAATGAACTGAGTTGAGTCTTGGCAATATGGAGTTTTGTGTGAAACATTGTGACTATGTTTCCTACTTGTTGTTGTTTGTTGAACCTTTTCTAGAATATTTCTAAGCTGTTTTCACTCCTAATATGTTTTCACTTCTAAACCATTTCCACTTCCAAACTATTTTCACTTCTAACTATTTTCACTTCTAAATTGGTTTCACTTCTGATATGTTTTTTCAAATTATTCCTACTCTTTGAAGACTCCCACTCCTACTCTTACAATACATAGGATTCTGCCCCTCCAGTGTGTGTACTACCTAGGAATCCATGAGATTCCTCCGAACTCTGGAACACTGGGGCTAGCCATTCCATACTGCATAAAACTGACTTCTCTTTAAAAGGGTCTTGGTTTGAGCATTGCCTGGGTTCTCTGAGGCCCTTGGGAACTTTGACTCCGGGATACTCTTTATTGTGTACTATGAGATATGGTACTTTGGACTGTTTGAAGGACTGGTTTGCCAAGTTCACTTTGGGCCTATCCAGGCTCTCTATAGTATAGCATTACTTATTTTTGTTATTCCTTTATGGTCTGTAATAATAATTCTTGTAAACAGATATTGGGGATATTAGTAAAAAAAAGGGGGATTTTCATATAATTTTTGTGGGGCAATTAGGTAAAAATCATGCTCTTAGGATTACTATGACTATTTTCTTGCATTATGAATTATGCTCTTAGGATCATTTGTGCATTAGAAAACATGTTCATAGGCATCATACCATTTCTTCTAAAACTTCTGCTTTCTAAACTTCTGCATACATCATGTATGCTTAAGAATCCTGTCACTAGGGTGCTATTAACCCTGTCTAGAAATCATGATCATTCTCTCATGTGCATCAGAAACCATGCTTTAGGACTTTTATTGCACTCGCCTAAATACCATGCCTATATCGCATAAAATCAATAGCAATCATGTCTATATGATTAAGTTTAAAAGCAGTCCCAACACCTAGATAACATGTTTATAGGGATGAATATATAAAATCAGTTCTGTAATGTTCAGCGCCTAGACAACATGCCTATAGGACATAATGAACGAACAGCCTGTTTAAAATTGTTTATTAGTCTATTATGACCCTGATTGAAAATTAGATGTCCCGTTTATAGAACATCTCAGATCCACGGCTAGGCAAGCCTGTAGGATAATGAAAGTCTTGCAAAAATGGTAAAACTGTGATTTGTTTTAATTACTTATGAACTGCCCAGATTCAGCAACCCTTAAAATCAGTAGGCAAACTGATTAGGTCTCCACTGCTTTGCTTTAACAAGATGCTGCATATATTCTATTTTTCATGCTCTCCTAAATATCCTGCTTTAGGACTCTTAAAGTATCTGAAATACGATTGTTTGTGATGTGTAATTGACTTCTTAGTTGTGGAGGTAAATGTGAGCCCCCTTAATTGTTCCTTTACCTGACAATCCTACTTGTTTAAAATTGTCACTTAGATTTTCTCATTTTAAGAACTTTAGGAGAGTCTAGAACTACCTTAATTAGAGGTCCTAACACCTCAAGAGCCATAAGGACGGGTAACGCACGCATAAAGTACGTTTAATTAGAATCGCTTACATAACCACTAAGGGGAGGGTAATTGGGTAGTAAGGGATATGATGACATGTGTTGATGCCACTTGTAACCCCTCTAATTAAGGATGGTTTACCGGATATTGAACAGAAGTGATATTATAGGCTAATAGACCTAGGAACCATTTATTCACATTTTTTGTAATCCATATGTGTGCTTAAACTGCTTTACTTACTTAATAACTAATTCACAAAAAATGAGTTTGGCCGGGACTCACCGTTGTGGACCTCGAAGGGTGCCTAACACCTTCCCTTCAAAGTAATTTCAAGACCTTACCCAATCTCTGGTAATGTAAACCGGTTTCATGAGTTACTTGCATTAGGTTCCCTAGTGCACCTTAAATTTGTTAGGTGGCGACTCTTCAATTTCCATACCCCTTTCCCAAAAGGAAATGAGTTGTCCCAAAGCATGTCAAAACCCGGACTCCGCGAAAGAGGAAAAAGGGGAGTGCGAAAACATGGCGACTCTGCTCAGGATTTTAGGCTTTTACCATAACAAACTTGCTTTTTGTAAATTAGTCTTAAGCATGCTTCTTTTTTTTAATATGTGCACACCCTTTCCCTTTTCCCTTATGTGAATTTAATTGC
Source organism: Nicotiana paniculata (assembly GCA_005239505.1). NCBI lineage: Eukaryota > Viridiplantae > Streptophyta > Magnoliopsida > Solanales > Solanaceae > Nicotiana > Nicotiana paniculata. Next base: position 27,030 of record MDKI01092212.1, on the reverse strand, counting down.
CCTCTTTGAGCATTTATGATTTCCAATACTATAGAAACTCACTTCTTTGTTTTCCTCTGTTAAATGTCTTTCTATTATTAAATATCGCATTTGTTATTTTCCTAACGTGCAAATACATAAAAACATGCTATTTACTGCTGCATAAATCATTCTCAACATCATATTCCACTCGTACGTAATAAATCCTATATCAACGCTTGATGATTTGTTGCGTGCTTCCTATATATCACCCTTTAAATTCGGAAAGGCTTATTTGCGGTAAAACTAGTCGATCAGCGGTGAAATCGACGGTTCCGTGCCTTTCCACCTAAAGTTGTCCGCTTGAGGGTACCAGTCTAGACCCCCATAGAAACCTTACTCTAATTATAATTGTACATGCATCATGGTCAAACCTAGCCGGGTTAATATGTTGTCCACATAATAGCCCTTTAAGGCAAACCTTATCCAAAAGTCCACCGGGGTTTACATAATCCCAACGGATACAACCACGTTTTGTGCATTAATTTTGGAGAACTAAATGCCAATATGGTAATCATGGATATATAAATAGTCAAATGTGGAGGGGGAAAGGGTCTAACCTTATTTGTTTTGCAGAAAATGAGACACGAGGTCCCCAGGTTTGACATGGTCCGTAGTATACCCCACTACTACTAGATTGGTGGGAAGATCTCTCCTCAAGTGACAATAAACATGTCAAGAAGGTCCTAGGAAATTTTCCTTCTCTGTTATACATCCAACCAAATAACATGTTTATAGAAGTTGTAACCATGTTCTGGGATCGTGAAAGATCAGTGTTTCGCTTTGGGGATATAGAAATGATCCCGCTCCTAGAAGAAATTGGGGGATTTGCTGGCTACCTTGGGACAGCCTTGGGCTATTGGTACCGGAAAAACGCACCGGTAGGGGATTTCTAAAAATGATGGGTCTGAAAAAGAACGCCGATTTGGAGTGCTTAAATAAATCTTATATACCATTTGACTACTTGTATGACAGACACGGTCATAGAAAATCCTACCGTATTTTCCATGATGATTTTTCAATCACTTCCTTGGGTCATATTCACCGCAGAGTTTTCGTGTTCATTGTTTGCTTCTTGGGAATGATAGTGTTCCTAACGAAAAGGGAAGGAATTCACACTAGGCTGGAAATGGTCACCAAGACTCTAATGGAAGGAATCGAGGGACAGCCATACATCATAGTCCCTATGATTATAGCTGATATCTACCGGGCCTTGGACCATTACCAGAAAGGGTCCAAACATTTTGAGGGTTGCAGTTTGCTGCTGTAGTTGTGGTTAATGGAGCATCTCCAAAAGGGTCAATATCGCTAGGAGTTTCCACGAAGGGCATGGAATGACCATATTGCGTTCCATCACCCTAAACAAATGACTTATATTACGGACATGTTTGCTCAACTAGAGAGTGCTAAGGAATGGGTGGAGTTCTTCGACAATTTGACTGAGGATCAGGTTGAGTGGATGTTTTAATGGTTCCCTACTGATGAGTTCATCATCAGGTCAAGGGACTCTCCTCACATAGTGTTGATTGGGTTAAGGGGAATATACCCTTATGTTCCCATCAAGGTTATGAGGCAGGCAGGTAGGTAGCAGATCATACCGCGGTCACAAAGATAAGTCATTTCCGGGCAGATTTTCAGGATGATGACATCCCTTACAAGCGTAAACCTTAGCATATCTGGCACTCAAAGATTATTTTGGAGAAGGATACCATCCAGCCATACAGGTATCATGCGGGACATACACCCTTTTACCCGCAATGGTTGGAGGACAACTTAGCTGGGAAAGTTGAGCCAGGAATTGGTCAGGGAAATAGGGTCATAGATGAAGATGCAGAAACCCAAGTAAAATACAACAAGTTGCGCAAGAGGATTCATGACTCCGAGGCCGAACATCAAGAGATACACAATACAGACAAGAGATTAATCAAGAAATGGAGGGAAATGGCTATCACCTCTAATGAAAGGGTAGAATATATGAAGCGGGGCTTGATGTAGCTGGGAGAAAACATAAGGAAAAGAATCACTGACTGCAAAATGCTGAAGGAGGCGAAGGAGGACATCTAGCAAGAGTATACTTGTTGTTAGGCATGGGCGAACTGGGGGACTTGATTGATGGAGTCACAAAGATCAAGCCTAGGGATGGTCCTTCTAGGACCAAGTAGATTAGAATTATTTGCTTCTCCAAATGTAATAAGGCCAAGTTCCAGTAGTGACTTATCTTTTATTATCTTAGTGTCGTTTTGCGATTCGTCTATTTTTTATATTAATGAAATGAGGCATTTATTGGCATCTAAGTTCTCCAAAACAACTTGTCGCTAGGCCTACCTCGGGCACAACGAGGCTCCCAAAATAGAATGTGAATCTACATTCCACAATATGTGTTTAAATATTGCAAATTCTTTTCAGAACTCTTACTGACTTGGCTACCTTTTGTTTTTATTTGTTTCTTTTGATTATTCCCATTCCCCAAAGGCTGGCTTATGCATACTGGCATCATCAGCTTATCATACTAGATCCAGGGGCCTCCAGCTTCTCCTCATCCAAGTCCAGCAAAAGGCAAAGGGAAAGCAAAGATGGATGATTTGAATGGCACCAGGAAAGACAACAACACTCATGTTGAACATGCAAAAGCTTATGATGGCCGAGGTACTCAGGCCCCAAATGATGTGGTATCACGACTTGAGCAGAAAATACTAGAACTCCAGGTGAGCTCGAGCAGGTCCGGAGCTTAGCAAATCTATCACTCACATTCAATATCCCAGATGTCAACCATTCAAACACTTAGAACCCCACACCACCGCAAAATATACCCAACAAACGCCTACAATATCCTCCCACACCTCACCATTGCACAACCCCACCACAGAATCAAACTATCCCTCCCCAATATTAGCAAAACACCTACCATACTCCACAAAATACCCCACAAATCATTCCCGTACCCCAGAACTCCACCAATGATCACCATTATACCCAAACTCCCGGTCACCAACACAACCCTATATACATGGAAACCCTACCTCACTCCACTCAGCCCGTATCCTATACACCATAATCCACTGAGAAGGACCTGCTCATTAATAGCCTGGCTGAAGAGCTCAAGAAGCTGACAAGTCGGGTTTAAGGCGTCGAAGGAGGAAAAGGGATAGTAGGTCTGAACCATGAAGACCTATGCATACAGCCAGGCGTAGATTTTTTGGAGAGTAAAAAACAGCCAAAGTTTGAAATGTTTGACAGAACAGGTGATCCCTAGGTCATTTGAGGATTTATTGTGACAAGCTTGTAGGGGTCAGAAAGGATGAAAGGATCTGAATGAAGATTTTCATGAGGAGTCTTATAGGAGTTCTTTATCCTGGTACATCAGCCAGGATCCTAAGAAGTGGGCCAACTAGGTGAGTATGGCGTCTCACTTCATGGACAGATTCAGGTTTAACATAGAGAAGCGTCGGATGTCCTCTACATTCAGAACTTAAAAAAGAAGCCCATTTAGACCTTCTGCGAGTATGCCACTCGTTGGAGGTCAGAAGCAGCTAAAGTTAGCCTGACATTAGATAAGGAACAGATGAACAAGTTCTTCGTTAGAGCATAGGATCGACAGTACTATAAAAGATAATTGGTTATTTAAAACCATAAGTTCTCTGATATCATCAAACTCGGAGAAAGGATTGGAGAGGCCATTAAAAGCAGTATGGTGACAAACTTTGAGGCATTGCAGTCCACAAATAAAGCATTTCAGTTAGGGGTATATCGAAGAAGAAAGATGCAGGAACAGTAATGGTCGCCCAAAGACCCAAAACTCCACTTGTATATCAAACCTCCCAACTTACATACCAAGCACCTCGACCCACATATCAACCATCACCTCTTAGATATTCCCAACCATCCACTGATTATCACATATATAATTCCCAACCGTCTCACTTTCAGTCACCTCCAACTTGTCCAAACTACCCAAGACCTTGGCCTAACTTTGACCGCGGACCACCTAAATAATACACTGCACATTACCATGCAATGTGAGGACAATTTCATTTCCAGAGTTCTGATAGATGGGGGATCCAGTCTCAATATTTGCAGTTGACACTACTGAAGAGGTTGGGCAAAGGCCTGTATGAAATATGAGAAGGGACTATGAATGTGAAGGCATTTGACGGGTCTTAGAGAGATACCATTGAAGAGATCAATCTTTCTCTACAGATGGGTCCTACATGGTTTGATGTCTAGTTCTAATGTTTTAGACTTCAATACCACACAAGAAGATAGGTTACTTTGTGTGGTACCCAATTTTCGAGTACTGTCTCAGTAGAAGAACCTGGTTCTTCTTCGTGTTCCAACTACTACTGTTGCGGAATAATAAAATTCAGTAAAGTAAAAACACAGAGATTTTTACGTGGAAAACACCTGGCTCAAAAGGTGAAAAAAACACGACCTACTCCTCAGTAGGATTTTCTCAACTCTTAACTAAAAACTCTGAGCCAAATGGACTTACAAAATAAACTCTTTTGTAATCCTAAGGATTAACTCTAACCTTTTGTAGTAACTAGCCCCTAGCTAATTTCTACACACCTCAAGTTAACTCTAACTTGATCAATACGTACCTATTACAATTGCTTCTATGAAAGCTGAAAGATACAATATTAAAAACTCCTACTACAATCAACTAGACTCAATAAACAAATATATGGAACTGGTTCTTTTAGTTGAATTGTAGCCTTTGCATCGCACAATGATTCTCCTAGAAAAAATAACTCTGGGAATTTTTCTTTAAGATTTTGATTCACTTCAGCTTTGTGCGTCTTGAATTCCAGCATAAATACATCAAGTATTTATAGAGTCAATCATTGAGCTTGTCTTCCAATTCCAGTTCAACTCTACCTGGGTGAACCAATTCGAATCAAACTCAACCTACTTTCTTTTGTTACTTTCCTTGTTGAATTCGTCTTCAATTAATCAGATAAATTTGCAACCTTTTCGTATTAGGAGACAGTATTTTCGGTCATTTGATATTTCATATTCAAAACATCTCCTAAGCATATACGGTTCATGTGCCAGCTAGTTAGTTCAAAATGTGTGCTCTGTTTGACCTGGTTCAACTGGTCAGCCTTTTTTCAATCTTCAAAACTATGCAGTGACATGGGTCAACAAATTCCCCCTTTTTGATGATAACAAACTCTGTGCTTAATCCTGTATACACTTCAAAGAACTTTGTATGGTTTTGAGCATTAATCATAGAGAATCCAGGTTCATTAGGTTATAAATATCACTTTAAACTATAAAAATAATTTGAAAAGTTCAGCACAAACTAACTTCCCCCTTTTGGCATCATCGAAAAGTTTGCAAAATGATATAATTACCAGTTTTATTAATTATTACTCATGTCCATTGAGGCAACTGCAGGTGCAAAGTATGATTAATCAACACAAGAAACCAATAAATGTTAGCTAACTCAGAAATTTAGACAAGTCAATAACTAAATGCAAAATTCATTGATAAGTAACGATAATCAACCACTACATAGAAAAACAAAAACAATGAGCAATAAGCAAAAAAATAAATAAAAGGAACTGAAACTCATAACTGGTCTTAAGATGGCCTACGGATGGGAAGGTGCAGTGGAGGTTGTGGACTTGGATTGTAGGAGAGACAACATCTGCTGAAGAACACCCTCTTTTTTTTTCTCCTTTGCTAATTCAGTTCTAAGAGCATCCCGCTCTTCTTCAACCTCAATCACACGAGACTTTAAGAGAAGGATCTCCATATCCTTAACCTCATTTTCTTGCACCAAAGTTCTAACTTTGGTGTTGACTGCTTGCTTCCTAGATGAACTAGGTTCATCCACATGAACATTGACATTGTAGTCACATGTAAGAAAAGTTTCCTTCCCAAAATAATCTTTGGCCGTAGCCATCTCATCCTTCTTTATTAGAACCCCAAAATGTGCAAGCACTGTTGTCAGCATGAAGCCATAAGGAATTGCGTGTGCCTTGGTTCCGTTCACCACTCTGTCAACGAGTTGGAGGATAAAAGCTGGCCAATTAATTTGCTTTCCCCTGTATAAGCATTCCATCAAAGTAAGATCCACATAATTTGCCATGTGCCTTCTTTCTTGTCTAGGCAGTAGGAACTCAATGACGAACTCAAAAAGTAGCTTGTGCTCAGGCTTCATCTCACTCTTGTAAACCGGCCTAGGTTCAATCTCCTTCGCACTATCACTAAAGAACCTGGTGATGTCGATTGTTGTGGCCATCCCATCTAGACAAGGCCATATCTTCCCTGTATAGTCCTCATAGCCCTCAGCTTGTATGTTAAGAATAACACCCAATTCTTTGACATCAAAGGAAACCTCAATTCCTTTGACCATAGACGTAACCCTACCTTCCTTGACACTTGCATTCCCCATAAACTCTACCAACTCAGCTCTTGCCATCCTGCCTTCGTGAAGGACCAAGTCCTTCCAGCCTTGTACCTCCAGAGTTTCCATTAGATACTGAATACCAGGCTCCTCTAAATCATTCACCAACTTACCCTTTAGTATTGTTCTTTTCCAAACACGGTAACCATGTCAGTCACCACTCCAATTTCCTTCTTCTCTTCTCCACTCCAAACTGCATCATCATCATAAACAACTTTCACTCTCTTTGGCTTGGCCCGGTCTTCTTAACAGATTTTGTAGGTGCGACAAACATCCTAGCTGACTTCTTGGAAGAAGCCTTAGCCTTTGTGGATTTTGGTGTCTCAGCCACACCTGGAGTAGGTTGCTCCTCCTGTTGGACCAGGTCCAACCCAGTTTCTTCAATCTCAATAGCCTCAACAAGCTCTCCAACTTTTACTTTTCCTTTTGCTGCCCTCTTCTTCTTGCTCTCCTTCAGAGCCTTTTCTAATTTTCTTATTCTTCTCTCACAGTGTTACGAGTAGCTCTAGCTTTTGGAGCAAAAACATCAGCAACTTCAGAAATTTTCCTTTTTTTGAAGGAACTGGGTGAGTTGCCTTCTTGGGTTTCTGACTCCTTCGTCGCTTGGGGTTATAAGGCTCCCCCAGTTTTCTCAACCTTTCCGCCAATGTTTCTTCCCCCGATGAACCAAGTTCATCTATAGCTTTCTTTAGACTTGCAAGACCTGCTGCAGCTTCCTCTACTATGCTTCCCCCTAAATCAATGACTTCTTCTCCCATAGTTTCAGGAATGAGGCCACAGATAACTAGCGTGGAACCATCTTCCCTAGATCCCCTCAAATCTTCTTCTCCCTTTCTCTCAAGAATTGTTTCTTTTCTGCCACCCTTCTTTATTCTAGGTATTTCAGCATCAACAACAGACCGTACCAACACGAATCTTTTATTAGTAGAAGTAAGTTCAGAATCAATTTCAATATTACCTTTTTCAGAACTGGTTGAACCAGGTGCTTCTTCCTCATTAGCTAATTTGAGGACTCATTGGATGAATCTAACTTAGTTCCTTTGTCTGCTTTAATAAGATCCTCCAAGAATTTTTCCCTAGCCCCAGAAGCAACAGATTTCCGGGCAAGAACTTTAACACGGCGATTCTTGGGGGCAGGAGTAGGGTTTTTAGTGGGTTCAAGAATGGGTGCATTTTTTAGGGGGTGATGGAATTTCTGGTGATTCGGAGCTGTAAACAGATGGAGAATTGGAGACAGATTTAGAATTTCCTCCATCGTAATCACGATTAGGTGAGGAAGCTGGTGAAGGTGAAGACATTGTTTTTCTTTGTTGAGAGGAAAAGACGAGTTTTGCTGGTTTTGAGTAGTGTAATATGAGTTAAACTTGGTTTGAAGGAAGCTTTATAAAGAGAGGAGTAATGATTACCTTTTATAACATATGACCATTAATTTTACAACGGATAAAAATTTATTCAAGTGGAAGTCTAATGGTTCTAGGAGTGTCATTGATTTGACGGTTAAGTGTTCCTTATTTTTACGCTAATTGAGTGTTGATGTGACTCCTTGAACGGGTTCATTTATGGATTTGTACAATGACTTAGGAATGAACCAATTATGGATAGACTCCTGCTTATGTGTGGCTATAGTTGAATAACTATGTGGAGAAGAGTATGTACCTTGTCAGTCAGATGAATCATCATAGATGAACCAGGTTCATCCTGTTTGAAATCTTTGAATTGCCTCAATCTACAAAGATAGATAAACATTATTAGTATCCAAGGAATCATATTAATACATGGCACATGAATATGGCAATAAAGACATAATGCTGAGCAATTATTAATCTGATTAAGTACATAATTAAAATTTTCTAGCCAAAAATTCATTTATATAAAAAATTTCTTTCTCTTCAATCAGGTGATCTTAATCATCCCTAATTCCAGCCTGTTTCTCTCAAAATGATCCCTACTAAGTTCTTTGGTGAATATATCAGCAATTTGATGATCATTAGCACAAAATTCGATTGAGATCATTCCTTTTTCATAGTTATCTCTTAGGAAATGATGTATAACATCTATGTGCTTAGTCCTTTTGTGATGGACCAGGTTCTTTATCATACTAATAGCACTAGTGTTATCACAATATATAGGAATGCATCCCACATCAATACCAAAGTCCATGAGTTTTTTTTATCCATAACAACTGGGCACAACATGAGGCTGCAGCCACATATTCAGCTTCAGCAGTAGACAAGGCTACTAAATTTTGTTTCTTGGTTTCCCAAGACACAAGTCATGAACCTAACAAGTGAGCCATAACTGAAGTACTTTTCCTGTCAACCAGGAATCCTGCATAATATAACGACCCGGCCGGTCGTTCTGTGAGACTTACCCTGTTTCCCCTATTTCTGCATTTGTTATGTATTACTAGCCTGTTTTTGTTCTGTTGGGTCAGCTGGATTGGGTCCGAAGTGGTTATGGTGAGAATTGAGGCATTTAGTCTCTTAAAGTAGTCGAATAGTTTAGGAAGTCAACTGAGAGTTAACTTATTGGTAAACGACCTCGGAATGTGGATTTTATGGCTTGGATAACTTCATTAGGTGATTTGGGACTTAGGAGTATGTTCATAATATTTTTTGTGATATCTGATGTAGAATTAGGCTTGAATTAGCGAAAGTTAGTTTTTGGCGATTCCGGTCGGCAGTGGAAAATAGGGTATCTGGGTCGGAATGGAATTTCGGAAGTTGGAGCAGCTTTGTAATATCATTTTGGATATGTCTGCAAAATTTCAGGTCAATCGGAGGTGTTTTGGTTAGTTTCGGTGTAGTTGGCAAAATTTGGAAGTTTCAAAGTTCATAGGCTTGAAATTGATGCAATTTTGGTGTTTTCATGTTGTTTTTGGTGTTTCAAAGGCTCGACTAATTTGGAACAATGCTATGGGGTGTGTTGGTAAGTTTGGTTGGGGCCCCAAGGGACTCGAGATTGATTTCGGATGGTTGGTGGGGTTTTTGAACTTGGAAATTTGCAACAATAGCTGTTGGTGTGAAATTTTGGTGTTGACCGCACCTGCGGTAGGGCAGCTGCAGGTGCGATAGGAAGTGCACAGGCGCGAAAAATCTATGTAGGGGAATTTCCGCAGGTGCAAAGTTTTGGCCGCCCTTGCGATGCCGCATGTGCAGAATTGGTCCGTTTAGTGGGATTCCGCAGGTGCGCTCCTGGGACCGCAAGTTTGACTAAATGTCCGTAGGTGCAGAAATACTGGCAGAAACAGTATATAAAGGGCCTCCGCAAAAATTCTCCTATATTCACCATTTTTGCATGCGAGAGGAGTTCTTTGAAGGCAATTTGGAGAAGGAAACTCGAGATTCTTCAGTAAAGGTAAGTTCTTTGGTCACTAACATCATTCCTATGCTGTTTTATTCGGATTAGGCTTGAAAATTGAAGGATTTATTTTGGAAAGGTTGGGAAGAAGGGGGTAGAGAATTGGATTTTCTTTTGAGGTTTTGGGTAGGCAATTGTGATCTGATTGTGTTGATTTTTGTATGAGTAGAATCGTGGGAGGACGAGGTTTCTAGTGATGTAAAAAATTTTTAATTCTGAGATGTGGGCCTGGGGCTCGGGTTTCGCCGAATTTCGAGATTCTTGTATAATTTGATAGTTTTCGATTGGTTTGAGTTCCTTTGATACATATTGATGATGTTACACTGGTTTTGGCTAAATTTGGAGCAATCGGGAGGCAATTCGAGGGGCAAGCATTGCGGACTAGTGTCGTGGCCCGGTAGAGGTAAATAATGGTTATAAATCCTGTCCTGAGGGTGTGAAACCCCAGACTTTACACCCTCTCACGGATTTGGAGTGATGCACACATTGGATGACGATTGTGGGGCGTGCACGAACTGAAAATTTGGAAATATGTTCCTTTTTAGGCAACCATTGAGTTGCAAAACTGCTTTTAAAGCATATGTTTATTAGTATTACTATGTTTTGTTATACTTGGGGTGTAAGCCATTTTTGGGGCCTAGTGCCGATCTGTTTTAACCCCTTGGGGGCTATTTTACTGATATTCCTCACTTTGAAACTATGATTTTACACTCAGTCTTTCTTGCTAAATTGTTTTGACACTCAGAGTTTGTTGATATTATTTCTTGAAATGAAATACAGTTTTGGGTCGAGAACCCCATTTTATTTATGGCCTGAATGGCGTGCTGAGAGTGTCTAACTGAGTGAGGCCGAGGGCCAATGTTGTGAGGATGTTATGATATGAGAGAGGCCTAGTGCCTGAGAGTGATTGATGCCATGATTTGGCTTGTTTATACTGCTTGGGCTGTAGGAGCCCCTCCGGAGTCTGTACACACCCCTAGTGAGCGCACAGAGTGCCGAGTGCCGAGTGCCGAGTGCCGAGTGCCGAATGTCGAGTGACGAGTGATTGGGAGGCACGGGTAGCTGTGAGGTGCTGAGTGACGGTGAGGTGCTGAGTGATTGTCAGATGTTGAGGGACTTATTTCGAGTGATGGTGAGGTATGCCCGAGGGGCTGATTATGCGTGACTGTGAGGCATGCCCGAGAGGCTGATTATGATACATGTTTTTCCCGACTGGCTACTTATTATTTTACTACTTTAACTCTGAGCTTATGAAATATGTTTTTCCCGAGGGGCCTCTATTTGATTCATTTGATTTTATCACTAAACCTTTCGGTTGAAGTTTTTGAAAAATAAACATTCTTCAAAGGTTTTTGTGAAGTTGGTTTTAAGGATATATCTATGTTATACTATTGGAAAGTAAGGCTGTATATATTGTGATTTGATGGCATTGAGTTAATGTGTTTCTTTGCCGCTTAGACTTGATTTATTTTCATTACTACTGAGTTGGCATACTCACATTACTCCATGCACCTTTGTGTGCAGATTCAGGTGCAGATATCGAGCATTAGCCATCTTTTCCGCGCAGAACTAGATTTGCGGGATATAAAGGTAGTTGTTCAGCGTCTGCATCATCTCTGTTTTTCCCTTCTTGTTGTATCTAGATTTCATTCGGAGATTTGTATTATGATAGTATATTTTGGCTTATCCTTTCCGATGCTTATGACTTGTTGGCTCCAGGTTTTGGGGTTGGTGGCATTGTTTATTGGCCTACTTATTTAGCAACTCGGTATATTTATCAATGCTTGGATTTCAATTTGGGATTTTGAAAGAAATTGTGAACATGTGGGTATTGGCTAGCCTAGTTCCACGATAGGCGCCATCACGACCGTTTTAGGATTTCGGGGTCGTGATAGTTTGGTATTAGAGCCCTAGGTTACATAGGACTCAACGATCATGAGCAGGTTTAGTAGAGTCTTGCGGATCGATAGGGAGACGTCTGTACTTATCTTTGAGAAGCTGCCGAACTTTTAGGAAACATTTCTATCTTTCTTGAACTCTTTCGTGCTGATCTATTGATTCTTGAAATCTGAACTTACGTTGTTTCATCCGAGTGACCAGCCCCAGTACCTGAGCAGGCTACACATGGTATTCAGGCACTGGCAGCAGCCCCAGCTCAGCCTGTTGCTCAGGTCCAGGATTATGTGGTCCCTGTTATGCCTGAGGACGAGCAGTGCAGGTTGGAGAGATTCAGCAGACTTCAGCCTCCGACTTTTAGCGATACAGAGGGCGAGGACGCCCAAGGATTTATAGATAGGTGCCAAAGGATATAGTGTACCGTGGTTATTTTGGAGACTAGTGGGGTCTCATTCGCTACATTTCAGTTTGGGGGTGCTGCCTTTACCTGGTGGGAGTCGTTCAACAGGCGTCGATCGGTTGGTTCAGCACCTCTTACATGGAGGCAGTTCTCCACGATCTTTTTTGAGAAGTATGTTCCTCAGTCCCATAGAGAGGAGCAACACAGGCAGTTTGGCAGCTGCACCAGGGAGAGTTATCATTTACTCAGTACGAGATGAGGTTCTCCAAGTTGGCTAGCCATGCTTCTGAGATTGTCCCTACTGATAGGGGGAGGGTGAGGAAGTTTGTGGATGGTCTTTCTTATGAGCTCTGGTTGCTTATGACTCGGGAGAGAGTAACGAGTGCTTCATTCGAGCAGGCTGTTGACATAGCTCGAGATATCGAGTCCGCTCGCCGCTAGGAGCAGGAGGAGAGGGAGGCCAAGAGGCCTCATGGTTCGGACAGTTCCAGTGGTGCTCCCTTCAGGGGACAGTTTCAGTAGGGTAGTGCCGTTCATTCATCCCTCCTCAGTCAGGCCGCCCAGCATATAGTGGTGCATCTTCAGGGTAAGGTCCCCGTGGTTCTCAGTTAGGCCGCACTTCATTTGGTGCCCTCCCAGCTGAGAGTGTAGCTCGAGCAACCCCAGTTCATGGTTCTTCTATGCATGAATCTTCAAGTGGTCGTACAAGTGCTAGCGGTTTCTATCAGTCCCCGCCTCCAGCTCCAGGGAGTTGCTTTGAGTGTAGGGAGTTCGCCCACATGTGGAGGCAGCGTCCCTGCGATTCCAGTGGATCTTCTCAGCAGAAGGGCCAGCCCTCGACTTCAGCCCCAGTCACTTCACCACCCGCCCAGACAGCTAGGGTGGTGTTCAGTTAGCCAAAGGCTGCCCTAGAGGGGGAGGTCGAGCAGGGGGAGGTCAGGCTCACATGTATGCGTTTCCAGCCAGGCCGGATGCTATGACCTCAGATGCCGTGATTGCAGGTGTTGTCTCGGTTTGTTGCTTTGATGCCTTGGCTTTATTTGAACCTTGTTCTACATATTCCCATGTTTCTTCATATTTTACCAGTTTTCTACATACGCCCCGTGAGTCTCTCATCACCTCTATTCATGTGTCGACTCCGGTGGGTGATATTGTTGTTGTGGACCGTGTGTATCGGTCGTGCATGATATCTATTGGGGGTTTGGAGACCTGAGTGGACCTACTGTTACTCAGCATGGTTGATTTTGACGTGATATTAGTCATGTATTGGTTATCTCTGTGCCGTGTTGTTCTTGATTGTCCTGCTAAGACCGTGACCTTAGCTATGCCGGGGTGTCCGAGGGTTGAGTGGAGAGGTTCTTCCGAGTATATGCCTAGCAAGGTGATTTCTTACCTGAAGGCTCAACGCAACGTTGAGAAAGGATGTTTATCTTATTTGGCCTTTCTGAGGGATGTCGGTGATAAGACTCCCGCTATTGATTCAGTTCTTGCGGGCCGTGACTTTCTGGATGTGTTTCCTGCAGACCCGCCAGGCATGCCACCTTCCAGGGACATTGGTTTTGGTATTGACTTGGTGTCAGGCACTCAACCTATTTCTATTTTTCCTTATCGAATGGCACCATCGGAGCTAAAGGAATTGAAAGAGTAGCTTCAGGAGCTTCTGGATAAGGGGTTCAGTCGGCCTAGTGTGTCACCTTGGGGTTTACCAGTGTTGTTCATGAATAAGAAGGATGGGTCTATGTGTATGTGTATTGACTATCGGCAGTTGAACATGGTTAGGGTGAAGAACCGGTATCCCTTTCCCCTCATTGATGATTTGTCTGACCAGCTTCAGGGAGCCAGAGTGTTTTCCAAGATTGATTTGAGATTTGGGTATCATCAGTTGAGGATTCAGGATTCTGACTTTCCGAAGACTGCTTCCAGGACCGGATATGGTCATTATGAGTTCTTCGTTATGTAGTTTGGGCTGACCAATGCCCCAGTTGCGTTCATGCAATTGATGAACATCGTGTTTTAGCCTTATCTTGATTCCTTCGTCATTGTGTTCATTGATGACAGCCTGGTTTATTCTCGTAGCCAGGAAGAGCATGCTCAGCATTTGAGAGTTGTGTTACAGAGGTTGAGGGAGGAGAAACTTTATGCAAAATTCTCCAAGTGTAAGTTTTGGTTTAGTTCGGTAGCTTTCATGGGGCACGTGGTGTCTACTGAGGGGATTCAGGTTGATCCAAAGAAGATATAGGCGGTGCAGAGTTGGCCCAGACCGTCCTCAGCTAAAGATATTAGGATTTTCCTTGGTTTGGCGGGATATTACCGTCTCTTTGTGGAGGGATGAGTGTGAGGAGAGATTTAAGAAGCCTAAGTCAACATTGACTACAGCTCAAGTACTAGTTTTGTTTGTTGGCTCAGGTTCTTACACAGTCTATTGTGATGCTTCTAGAGTTGGCTTGGGAGCGGTATTGATGCAGGACGGTAGGGTGATTGCCTACACGTCCAGACAGTGGAAGGTGCACGAGAAGAATTATCCAGTGCACGATCTTAAGTTAGCTGCCATTGTTCATGCCTTGAAGTTTTGGCGGCATTATTTGTACGGAGTGCAATGTTAGGTTTTGACTGATCATCGTAGCTTGTAGTATCTGCTAAGGCAGAAGGACTTGAATTTGCGTCAGAGGAGATGGTTAGAGCTCCTCAAGGATTATGACCTCACTATCTTATATCATCTGGGGAAGCCAATGCAGTGGCCGATGCCTTGAGTCGCAGAGCAAAGAGTCTGGGTAGTCTAGCCTACCTTCCAGTAGCAGAGCGGCCATTAGCCCTTGATGTTCAGGCCTTAGCAGGTCAGTTGGTGAGATTGGATTTATCAGAGGCCCCACGGGTGTTGGCTTGTGTAGCCTCCAGGTATTCTCTTTACGATCAGATTAGAGCACGCCAATATGATGATCCACATTTGCTTGTTCTTTAGGATAGGGTCCGTCGCAGTGATGATGGGGTCATGAGAACGCAGGGCCGGATTTGTGTGCCCAATATAGATGGGCTTCGAGATTTGATTATAGTAGAGGCTCATAGTTTGCGGTATTCCATCCATCCGGGTGCCGCGAAGATGTATCGAGATTTGAGGCAGCATTATTGGTGGAGGAGGATGAAGAAGGATATTGTTGAGTTTGTGGCTCGGTGTCTCAACTGTCAGTAGGTCAAGTATGAGCACCAGAGACCAGGTGGATTGCTTCAGAGATTTGATATTCCGGAGTGGAAGTGGGAGCGGATCACCATGGACTTCGTAGTTGGACTCCCACGGACCTCGAGGAGGTTTGATGCTATATGGGTTATTGTGGATCGACTGACCAATTCCTCACACTTCATTCCTGTTGGTACTATTTATTCTTCGGAGAGGTTAGCTTAGATTTATATCAGGGAGATTGTCCGATTGCATGGGTTTTAGTTTCTATCATTTCCGACATAGACACTCAGTTCACATCCCAGTTTTGGAGAGCCGTGTAGAGAGAGTTGGGTACTCAAGTTGAGTTGAGCACAGCGTTTCACCCTCAGGCCGATGGGCAGTCGGGTCGTACCATTGAGAATTTGGGGGATATGTTGCTTGCTTGTGTGATTGACTTTCGTGGTTTATGGGACCAGTTTCTGCCACTAGTGGAGGTTGCATATAATAACTGTTATCAGTTGAGTATCCAAATGGCTCCATATGAGGCCGTATATGGTAGGAGGTGCAGGTCTCCGGTTGGTTGGTTTGAGTCGGGCGAGGCTAGGATATTGGGCACAGACTTGGTTCAGGATGCATTGAGTAAGGCGAAGTTGATTCAGGAGTGGCTTTGCACGGCGCAGTCTAGGCAGAAGTTTTGTGCGGACTGCAAGGTCCGAGATGTGTCTTTCATGGTTGGGGATAAGGTGTTGCTGAAGGTGCCGTCCATGAAGGGTGTTGTGTGATTCAGGAAGAGAGGGAAGCTGAGTCTCAGGTTCATTGGGCCATTTGAGGTTCTTCAAAAGGTTGGGGAGGTGGCTTATAGGCTTGATATGCGTCCCAGTTTATCGAGTATTCATCCATTATTCCATGTTTTGATGCTCCGGAAGTATGTTGGTGACCCTTCCCATGTTTTGGACTTCAGCACGGTTCAGCTCGAGGGTGATATGTCGAGCCAGTGGCAATTTTGGGTCGACAGGTCAGGAAGCTGAGGTGTAAGGATATCGTTTCAGTGAAGGTTCCGTGGAGAGGGTAACCAGTGGAAGATGCCACCTGGGAGACCGAGCGGGAGATGCGGGATAGATATCCTCACTTATTCGAGACTCCAGGTATGTTTCTAGACCCGTTCGAGGACCCCGTTTCCCCCATTTTTGCATTTGTTATGTATTGCTAGCCTGTTTTTGTTGTGTTGGATCAGTTGGTTTGGGTCCGGAGTGGTTATGGTGAGAATTGAGACATTTAGTCTCTTAAAGTAGCCTAATAGTTGGGGAAGTCAACTGAGAGTTGACTTATTGGTAAACAACTTCGGAATGCGGATTTTATTGCTCGGATAGATTCATTAGGTGATTTGGGACTTAGGAGTGTGTTCAGAATATTTTTGTGATATCCGGTGTAGAATTAGGCTTGAATTGGCGAAAGTTAGTTTTTGGTGATTTTTGATCGGTAGTGGAAATAGGCTATCGAGGTCGGAATGGAATTCCAGAAGTTGGACCAGGTTCGTAATACCATTTTGGATATGTCTGCAAAATTTCAGGTCAATCGGAGGTGTTTTGGTCAGTTTCGGCGTAGTTGACGAAATTTGGAAGTTTTAAAGTTCATAGGCTTGAAATTGATGTATTTTTTGTGTTTTCGTGTTGTTTTTGGTGTTTCGAAGGCTCGACTAAGTTGGAATAATTCTATGGGGTGTGTTGGTAAGTTTGGTTGGGGCCCCGAGAGGCTCGGGATTGATTTCAGATGGTTGGCGGGGTTTTGAACTTGGAAATTTTCATCAATAGCTGCTGGTGTGAAGTTTTGGTGTTGACCGCACCTGCGGTAGGGCAGCCGTTGATGCGATGGGCAGTGCGCAAGTGCGAAAAATTCTAGGCAGGGAAATTTCCGCAGGTGCGAAGTTTTGGCCGCACCTGCGATGCTGCAGGTGCGGAGGATTGGCTGCAGCTGCGGAATTGGTCCATTTCGTGGGATTCTGCAGGTGCGCACCTGGGACCGCAGGTATGGGTCCGCAGATGTGACTAACTCTCCGCAGGTGCGGAAATGCTAGAAGAAACAGTATATAAAGGGCCTCCGCAAAAATTCTCTTATTTTTACCATTTTTGCATGCAGGAGGAGTTTTATGAAGGCAATTTGGAGAAGGAAACTCAAGATTCTTCAGTAAAGGTAAGTTCTTTGGTTACTAACATGGTTCCTATGCTATTTTGTTCGGATTAGGCTTGAAAATTTAAGGATTTAAGTAGGAAAAGGTTGGGAAGAAGGGGGTGGAGAATTGGAATTTCTTTTGAGGTTTTGGGTAAGCAATTGTGATCCGACTGTGATGATTTTGGTATGAGTAGAATCGTGGGAGGACGAGGTTTCTAGTGATGTAAAGATTTTCGAATTCCTAGACGTGGGACCGGGGCTCGGGTTTGGCCGAATTTTGAGATTCTTGTATAATTTGATAGTTTTCGATTGGGTTGAGTTCCTTTTATATATATTGATGATGTTACACTGGTTTTGGCAAGATTCGGAGAAATCGGGAGCCAATTCAAGGGGCAAGAGCATTTCGGACTAGTGTTGTGGCCCGATAGAGGTAAGCAATGGTTATAAATACTGTTCTGAGGGTATGAAACCCTGGACTTTACATCCTTTCACGGATTTGGAGTGATGCCAACACTGGATGACTAGTTTCCTTTTTAGGAAACTATTGATTGCGAAACTTCTTTTAAAGCATATGTTTATTAGTATTACTATGTTATGTTATACTTTGGTTGTAAGCCATGTTTGGGGCCTAGTGCCGATCTGTTTTAACCACTTAGGGCTATTTTACTGATATTCCTCACTTTGAAACTATGATTTTACACTCAGTCTTTCTTGATAAATTGTTTTGATACTCAGAGTTTGTTGATATTATTTCTTGAAATGAAATATTGTTTTGGGTCGAGAACCCCGTTTTGTTTATGGCCCAAGTGGCGTGCTGAGAGTGTCTGACTGAGTGAGGCCGAGGGCCAATGTTGTGAGGATGTTATGATATGAAAGAGGCTGAGTGCCTGAGAGTGATTGATGCCATGATTTGGCTTGTTTATAGCGCTTGGGATGTAGGAGCCCCTTCGAAGTCTGTACACACCCCCAGTGAGTGCACAGAGTGCCGAGTTCCGAGGGTCGAGTGACGAGTGATTGGGAGGCACGAGTGACTGTGAGGTGCTGAGGAACTGATTTCGAGTGATGGTGAGGTATGCCCGAGGGGCTGATTATGAGTGACTATGAGGCATGCCCAAGGGGCTGATTATGATACATGTTTTGCCCGAGGGGCTACTTATGATTTTACTACTTTCACTCTGAGCTTATGAAATATGTTTCACCTGAGGGGCCTCTATATGATTCATTTCATTTTATCACTAAACATTTCGGTTGAAGTTGTTGAAATATACATTCTTCAAAGGATTTTTCTTAAGTTGGTTTTAAGGCGTGACGATTTCATATATCTATGTTCTACTATTGGAAAGTAAGGTTGTGTATATTGTGATTTGATGGCATTGATTTTATGTGGTTCCTTGCCGCTTAGACTTGATTTATTTTCATTACTACTGAGTTGGCGTACTCACATTAGTCCCTGCACCTTTGTGTGCAGATTCAGGTGCAGATATCGAGCATTAGCCATCTTTTCCGCGCGGAGCCGGATTTTCGGGATATAGAGGTAGCTGTTCAGCGTCCGCAGCATCTTTGTTTTTCCCTTCTTGTTGTATCTAGCTTTCATTCGGAGGTTTGTATTATGATAGTATATTTTGGGTTATCCTTCTAGATGCTCATGACTTGTTGGCTCCGGGTTTTGGAGTTGGTGGCACTATTTATTGGCCTACTTATTTAGTAACTCTGTATATTTATGAAATGCTTGGATTTCGATTTGGGGTTTTGAAAAAAATTGTGAACATGTGGGTATTGGCTATCCTAGTTCCACGATAGGCGCCATCACGACTGGTTTAGGATTTGGGGTCGTGACACATAATCTGCATCAGCATATCCTACAAGGTCGAAATTACTACCTTTATGATACCAAAGGCATAAATCAGTGGTGCCTTTCAAATATCTCAAAATTCTCTTTACTGCAGTGAGGTGGGACTCCTTTGGATTTTCCTGAAACCTAGCACACAATCCCACATTGAACACAATATCAGGTCTACTGGCAGTGAGATACAATAGAGACCCAATCATCTCTCTATAAAGCTTCTGATCAACAGATGAATTAGGTTCACCCGCATCCAATTTTGTATACGTGGTCAGGTGACTCCTTGATTTCAAAACCTGGAGGCTGCTTGAAAAATACATCTTCCTTCAGATAGCCATTTAGAAAGGCACTCTTAACATCCATCTGATGAAGAGTGAATTCCATGTGTGCAGCAAATGCTATAAGAAGTTCGCTTGCCTCCAGTCTTGCCACAAGGGAAAAGGTCTTATCATAGTCAATTCCTTCTTTTTGACTATATCCTTGAACAACTAATCTTGCCTTATTCCTTGTAACAGTTCCATCATCATCGAGCTTGTTCCTGAAGACCCATTTGGTGCCAATTGCAGATCTATCCAATAGCCTGGGTACCAAGGCCCATACTTGACTTCTTTTAAACTGATTCAGCTACTCTTGCATGACATTTAACCAATCAGCATCTTGTAGGGCTTCCTCAATGTTCTTTGGTTCGATCATGGATAGAAAGGCATCAAATGCACATAGATTTCTCAAGGATGATCTTGTCTTGATTCAAAATGCCAAAATTGTTATGATGTTCTCAAGAGGATGAGAACTCTGATATCTGTGTGGCTTAAGTACAAGTTGTTCATTCCTAGATGATTCTGTGATGTCTTGTTGCTGTAGAGCAGGATCAGAGCCAGGTTGCATATGTTGAGTTCCCCCTGTCATGATGCTTAGGGTAGTTGAACCTGGTCCATCACTTGTTCCACCTTTCATGCTTGCTTCAGTGTGATCACTGCTTTTTACCAGTCCAAGCTCTTCATCTTAAGGTTCTTGTCTCTCATCAAGAATGTTAGTTTCATCCAAGACAACATGTATACTTTCTTCTACACACATAGTTCTTTTATTATACACTTTATAAGTTTTACTATGTGATGAATATCCCAAGAATACTCCCTCATCACTTCTGGGGTGAAATTTTCCTAGGGAATCATTGCCATTATTGTGTACAAAACACTTGCATCCAAAAGTCCTAAAGTGGGATATGTTGATCTTTCTCCCTTTAAGTAATTCATAGGGAGTTTTCTCTACTACAGGTCTAGTCATGCATCTATTGATTATGTAGCAAGCAGTATTTATTGTTTCAGCCCAGAAGTTGTGAGGTAGTTTGCTAGATAGGAGCATGGTTCTTGACATGTCTTCAAGAGTTCTGTTTTTCCTTTCAACAACCCCATTTTTTTGTGGGGTTCTAGGAGCAAAAAAGTTATGATTAACACCATCTTCATCACAGAACTCAGGAAATTTAATATTCTCAAATTCAGTACCATGGTCAGATCTTATTGATGCCAGTTGATGTCCCAATTGATTTTGAGTTTTCTTGACAAATAAGGTGAACATATCAAATGCTTCATCCTTAGATGCCAACAATAAGGTCGAAGTGAACCTTGAAAAATCAACAACTAGCACCATCTTATATCTCTTACCACATCTACTTAAAGTTCTCATAGGACCACATATATCCATATGAACCAGTTCCAACGTCCTAGTGGTACTGACCATTTTCTTACTTTTGAAGGAGGACCTTACCTGCTTCCCCCTGGCACATGCCTCACAAACTTTGTCTTCCTTGAACTTAATGTTAGGAAGTCCTTCCACTAAGTCCTTAGAGACTAGTTTTTTAACTGAGTTAGACTTGCATGACCAAGTCGTTTGTCCCACGGGAGGGGATCATTGTCCACAAGTGAGTTCATTTTCAGACAATGTGGAAAAATCTATGACATAGATGTTATTCATTCTTTTTCCCTACAAAACAATCTTGTTAGTAAGCAGGTTAATCACAAAACATTTTGTGGAAGTAAAAGCAACCAGGTTATCTCTGCCACATAGTTGTGATACACTGATCAGACTATATTTCAAGCCATGTATTAGATAGACATGTTCAATAGGTCGTGTATCATCCTTACCTACCTTACCAACCCTAATGATTTCTGCTTTTCTTCCTGTTTCCAAAGCAGACATTTCCTCCTTTGAGACTTTCAAGTGAAAGGAACTGTTCCATGTTCCCAGTCATATGCTTTGAGAAGTCACTATCCAAGTACCAAATCTGGTTGCCTCCTCTCATTTGAACCTACAAAAGGAATCAAAGGTTAGTCTTAAGAACCCAAACTAGTTTGGGTCCTTTTGTATGAGAGAATGGATGAATCAAATTTTTCCTGGTCCAATTTCGAAGCCACTTTTTTCCTTTTACAAACCTCTCATTTTTTCGACTGGCCTGCTCTTTTGCAGTACACTCATATTTGTAGTGCGCAATCTTACCACAATGGGTGCAGATTATTTTGTTCTCAGGAAGAGTGAGATACTTCTTTTTGGGATCCCACTTGGGCAACTGACTTCCAAAGCCAATCCATCTTCTGTTGCTACTATGATTCTCTTGAAGTCATATCAGGGCGTCAGAGGATTTATTCCATTTACAGGTTCGATCTAATTCATGTTTGACTTTCTCAAGTTGTTCATTAAGAGTTCTTATTTATTCGTCCTTGGCATACATCTTATCTTTTAATTTTCTATGTTTTCTTCTAACATGATATGAAAATGATCAACAACCTTTTTACTTGATCCTAGCTTTAGTATTCAAATTTTAGTTCTAGAATCTCAATTTCAAGAGGATGAACTTGGTTCAACAAGTCAATGTTTTTCTTTTCCGATTCACTTCATCTGATTTCCAGGTTTATGCATTTTGCTTTTAGCATTGCACATTCTTTAGATAGTTGATCCTTCTTTTTGGTGTTTCCTCAGAATCATCTATGAAATCAAGTAGCAACTCAGATAGTTTTTCCATGGATACGAACTTTACTTTATTTTTAAGATGAGAGATACTTACCTCTGGTTCTTCATGTGATTCTTTATCAGATTCTCTAATTGCCATGAGCGCCTGATCTTCAGTCTCCCCATCTTCTGATTCTTCATATGAACTTCCCCCCCAAGCAGCAGCAATAGCCTTTGTTGTGTTTATTTTGGGTTGAACCTGTTCCTTCCTCATGTTCCTTCTCTCATATCTTTCCTTTTCCACTCTACTTCCCACTGAGGACAGTTTTTAATGAGATGGTCAGTCTTACCACATTTATAGCATCCCTCGTTGGTTCGTCTTTCTAGAGCCTTTGCTTTGTTGTAGTTTCCTCCTCTAGAGATGCCTTTCTTCCTCATGAGAAAGTTTCTGAATTCTTTGGTGATCATGGCCATCTCATCATCTTCCATATCTTCTCCCTCAGTGATTCTTAGGGCTAGACTCCTCTCCTTCCAATTATCTCATCCAATCTGAGGGTTGCAATATTTTTAGATTCCTGGATAGTAGTATTTTGTTTTCCGAAGAAATAGGCAAGACCCTTGTTAGGATCTTCTCAACCTTTTCCTCTTCAAGAATGATTCTTCCAAAAGACTTCAGTTCATTTGTTAAGGTTGTGAACCTTGTGTACATCTCTTGAATAGTCTCTCCTTTTTTCGTAGTGAAGTTTTCATACTGAGAGTATAGTAGAGTACCTCTTGACCTTTTTACCTGAGGTGTTCCTTCATGAGCTACTTGCAACGTGTCCCAAATCTCTTTGGTAGTGGTGCAACTTTGGATTTTGCTGTACTCGTCTGGACCTAGTCCACATACTAGCCACTTTTTGGCCTTTGCATTCTTCTACCATTTCTTTAGATCCTCAGCAGAATCAACTTTTGTCTTTTGTATATCTATACCTTCAGCAATCTTCATCATGGTAGCTAGAGAACCATTAGTGACTATGTCCCAGATTTCATAGACTTCTCCAATTAGGTGATCCTTCATCCTATTTTTCCACCATGAGTAGTACTGTTCATTGAAGAGTGGTGGCCTTGCAGTTGATTGACCTTCCCAATTTTCTGGTGGTGCACTCATCTTGATCTTCTCCAAGGTGTTATCCTTTCAAGGATAACCTGCTCTGATACCAATTGATGTTTTAGACTTCAATACCACACAAAAAGATAGGTTACTTTGTGTGGTACACAATTTTCGATTGTTGTCTCAGTAGAACAACCTGGTTCTTCTTCATGTTCCAACTACTATTGTTGCGGAATAATAAAAAGCAGTAAAGTAAAAATACAGAGATGTTTACGTGGAAAATAGGTGGCTCAAAAGGTGAAAAAACCATGACCTACTCCTCAGTAGGATTTTCTCAACTCTTCACTAAGAACTCCGAGCCAAACGAACTTACAAAATAAACTCTTTTGTAATCCTAAGGATTAACTATAACTCTTTGTAGTAACTAGACCCTAGCTAATTTCTACACACCTCAAGTTAACTCTAACTTGATCAATATGTACCTGTTACAATTGC
Source organism: Nicotiana paniculata (assembly GCA_005239505.1). Lineage (NCBI taxonomy): Eukaryota > Viridiplantae > Streptophyta > Magnoliopsida > Solanales > Solanaceae > Nicotiana > Nicotiana paniculata. The sequence continues at coordinate 3,247 of MDKI01092212.1, read as the reverse complement.
TTCTATGAAAGCTGAAAGATACAATATCAAAAACTCCTACTACAATCAACTAGACTCAATAAACAATCAGATGGAACTGGTTTTTTTAGTTGAATTTTAGCCTTTGCATCGCACAATGATTCTACTAGCAAAAATAACTCTGGGAATTTTTCTTTCAGATTTTGATTCACTTCAGCTTTGTGCGTCTTGAATTCCAGCAGAAATACATCAAGTATTTATAGAGTCAGTCGTTGAGCTTGTCTTCAAATTCCAGTTCAACTCTACCTGGGTGAACCAATTCGAATAAAACTCAACTTCCTTTCTTTTGTTACTTTCCTTGCTAAATTCGTCTTCAATTAATCATATCAATTTGCAACCTTTTCCTATTAGGAGACAATCTATTAGTTAATTGATATTTCATATCCAAAACATATCCTAAGCATATACGGTTCATGTGCCAGCTAGTTAGTTCAAGATGTGTGCTCTGACGGACCTGGTTCAACTGGTCAGCCTTCTGTCAATCTTCAAAACTATGCAGTGACATGGGTCAAAGAGTTCCATGTGCTGGATATATCTACATCATACAATCTGTTGTTGGGATGACCTTGGATACATGCCGTTGGGGGTGTAGCGTGACTTTGCATCAGATAGTGAAGTTCAAGTGGATCACTAAGAAGTGATTATCCATGGAGACGGGAGCAACCCTATTTACACCCGTTAGACCATCTCGGTGGTTGAAAATAGAAGAAAGCTAGGTGGAGAGACTTTTCATCATATCGAGAGGTTCCACACAATCGAGAAAGATATGTGGTGGAGTAGCAAGATAGAAACTATACTAACATGGAGAAGATATGAACCCGGGGTAGTAATGTTGAACAACATTATTTTATTTTTCTGAATGATGATTTTTCAGGAGGAGGAAGAGGAAGGCCCTACCATCAGAGCTGTGGAAAGAGGATCATTCCTCAAGAATTGGACTGTCAGATCATCCAAGGCCCGACGAGTCCCGGGGTAGTAAGGCTGAACAACATTATTTTATTTTTCTAAATGATGATTTCCCTTTTTGCATTTTCTTTAAAATAATATTTCCAATATTCAAAAATGTTGTTTTAATTATTGAAAACTGCATTTGTTTGACACTTTCAATGAATTAATGTTTACCATTACCACTTCTCTCTCATATATTTATCTGTACCACATTATTTTTCCTATCTCGATGAACCGAAAACTGTGACATGTAATGATGCAATGCAACAAAAGAATAGTGATTCAGAAGGAGTGGATGTCATACCTGAGGAAATTGTTAGAGAAGTGGAGGACTTTTAGAACAAGCCTAAGTCCAACCTGGACGAGACTTAAATAATCAACTTAGGAGATTCTGAAACTGTCAAGGAGACCCACATCAGCATTCACTTGTCGCTGTCAGAAAAAGAACGGTACACACAGTTCTTGAAAGAGTATGAGGACATCTTCGCATGGTCATAAGATGACATGACAAGATTAAGGATTAAGTACATATATTTTGGCCTACAAGTTTCTCACAAACCCAATGTGTCCACCAATGAAGCAGAAACTCAGGAAATCCAAGCCTGATATGAGTCTTAAAATCAAAGAGGAAGTTATTAAGAAAATTAAGGCCAAGGTCCTCAGGGTAGTGGAATACCCAACCTGGCTAGACAACATCGTGCCAATTCCGAAGAAGGATGGGAAGGTTAGAATTTGTGTCGATTATCAGGATCTCAACAAAGCCAGCCCAAAGGATGATTTCCCACTTCCAAACATACACATCTTAATCGACAGTTGTTCCAGACATGAACTCCAGTCCTTTGTAGATTGTTTCGCCAGTTACAATCAGATTTGGATGGATGAGGAGGACGTTGAGAAAACCCCTTTCATTACACCCTAGGGGGTGTACTGTTATAAGATGATGTCATTCGTCCTAAAGATCATTTGGGCAACCTACATGAGGGTCATGACTACTATCTTTCATGACATGATACATAAAGAGATTGAGGTGTATATGGACGATGTAATCATTAAATCAAAGAAGTCCACGGATCATATAGCATACTTGAGGAAATTCTTCGACAGACTGCGGAAGTGCAACCTAAAGTTAAACCCTAAAAAATGTGCATTCAGGGTTCCTGCCGGAAAGTTATTTGGATTCATCATCAGCCGCCGAGGGATAGAATTGGATCCGGGAAAAGTCAAAGCCAACCAAGAGCTACCACTTCCAAAAAGTAAGAACGATGTAATCATTTTTCTGGGAAAACTAAACTACATCAGTCGATTCATAGCCCAATCCACAGTTATATATGAGACAATTTTCAAGATGTTGAAGAAGGATGTTGCAACTAGTTGGACCGAAGATTGTTAAAAGGATTTTTACAAGATCAAGGAGTACTTATCAACCAACAGTCTTGGTCCTGCCAGATCCAGGTAGACCATTGTTACTTTACCTTGAAATACTAGATGGAGCTTTCGGCTGCATTCTGGGGCAGCACGACGAGACAGGGAGAAAAGAACAGGTCATCTACTACCTGAGTAAGAAGTTTACCCCTCATGAGGCACGATACTCTTTGTTGGAACGTACCTGCTGCGCTTTAACCTGGATAGCTCAGAAGATGAGGCATTACTTTTGTGCCTATACAACATACCTCATATCGATAATGGATCTTTTTAAGTATACCTTTCGAAAACATATGCCCACTGGTAAGCTGGCTAAGTGCCAAATCTTGTGGAGTGAGTTCGACATTGTTTATGTAACTTAGAAAGCAGTCAAAAGACAGGCACTAGCAGATCATCTTTCTTAAAACCCTATGGAAGGAGAATACGAACCCCAGAAAACATATTTACCCGATGAAGAGGTACTATTCGTGGGAGAAGACATTCCTGAATCTTATGACGATTTTAGAATGTTCTTTGACGGAGCGATTAATTTCAAAAGAGTCGTCATTGGATCCATTTTGGTATCGGAAACTGGTCAACATTATCCGGTATATGCAAAACTCATATTTCCCTGCACCAACAACATGGAGGAATATGAGGCTTGCATATTAGGACTCAACATGGCCATTGCCATGAACATTCAGGAGTTGCTGGTGATCGGTGATTTAGATTTTCTTGTGCACCAGGTACAAGGAGAATAGGAAACCAAGAATTCCAACATATTACCATATTTGCACCATGTGCAGGAACTGAGGAAATGTGTCACGCCCCAAACTAGGGGAGGCATGACTGGCACTCGATACTGTATTCTATCGAGTTA